>JBBPPD010000282.1:0-12315 GCA_038091795.1 Leccinum olivaceoglutinosum | reverse complement strand
TGTCTCCAGTGTAAAACATTATGACCTTGATCACATCCATTCATCCTCATCCTCAGATCTATATTGTCATGAATAGAAATGTGTCCATATCCACATCATAGATATAGTAGCCCATAACATTCACCATGATACACATGACATATCAGATCACCACCATTATAATTACAAAGATAGTCATATGTGTCTCCAGTGTAAAACATTATGACCTTGATCACATCTTCCTATTCTCTCTCTTATACCTATACTGCCATAGGGAGAACTGAGTTGTCTTAATATTATACTTTATATTGGAGATCATCACTATCATCAAAATAACTATAGTCATGTTTGTACAATAGAATTCAAAGATAGTCATGTCAATACTGGTATATTTGACCATTTTTATCAAGAGAACATAGTGGATCTTATCTATATGATTGTCAATTATGTGAATGTATTTTATTAATACTGAATATGATCCATACTATCATATTGACAAGCCAGATCAAAACCTTCTCAAGTGGATTCAATAGTCAAGACTGTACCATGGACAATTATGAAATACATCAATGCCAATGCTGCACTTGGTCAACAGTATCAAAATTTTAATATTGGCCTATTGATCTACATTAATGATGGCTATGTTAATATTTAATTCTTTTGACTAACTGATACTCTTGTCCATCTTTGCAATGATTTTATCAATTAACACGAGCTTTCTGGCTGATGGTCTTGAGCAGTGCAATCAGAATTTCACATAGTATGATTTGTATCATTATTTGATAATTAATACATTGCCAACAGCATGCAATTGAATGAAACATCCTACCAGGAGGGCCACCTTCTATCATATATAATCAACAATTGCAAAACTAAACAGCAAGCAAAAACAACAGAATTATCTCGATGTCAGATTCACTCATGATATGTTGTCAACGATAGCAACAAATCTGCAATGCATTAAATGTCCATAACACGCCAAATATATCAGTCATTACTACCACTAGCTATCACATCCCTCTCAATTTGCTCGGCACGCTTCTGTCGAATCCTGGCAAGAGCACTGTCCTTGGCAGGCAGTTGTTCAGTCTCAGCATAGAGTGGGAAGATCTGGCTGCAGGCCGTATGAGTTAATGATAAAATTGATGACTAAAGCAGCGCTTACCGGTTCCACCAAGTCATCAGTTGGTCAACCTCCTCTCTTTCCTGGGGGTCATCAAGCAGTTCCACAATGCTATTATAGAACCTCTCAGAGTCTGTAACAAGATCAGTTCGAGAGAACACCTGGGCCGAAGTCAGTGCAAAACGAGCCTATCACGCATTAGTATGACATGCAGACAGCAAAGGCAGTGCTTACTTGTGTGGCAACATAAGCAAGAGAGGCCTTGCTGACGGTACGCATGCCGTGGATCCGTGCATTTCCGGATCGCGTGGCCTTGGGTTCTTGGTCAACGGAACTGGGCGACGTGAAAATATGCTTAAAAGCCTTTTATTCCGAATGTCAGTACACGAACTACATCACCATTAGAGATCAGCACTCACTGATACGAGGAGGCCACTGCGCAGGAGCCCATTCCACGGGTCATCAGCATCATACATATAGTTAGCATACAGGAATATAGACCACTGATCCCCGGCTACTTGCAATTCACCGGTGGAGAGCTTAGTGCATGTCCTACACATCACAACGTCAAAGATTTAGAAACATGCAGCAACGTGAGAAGACTTACTCAATATTATTCCAGTCCAAACCAGCCGGACACAGGAGCGCTCCGGTACGATCATGGTGGAAGCCTCGACCGGATTTGACGTTGCGGGGGATGTGAGGGGTGAGCGACTGGCCTTTCGGAGTGATCCAGTCAATAATGGGGCCTTTCATGCCCTTTGTGTCATCGGCCCTGGCGCCGTTGGCACCTTTCTGGATCTAAAATTGATTCGACAGAGGTCACTTCGTATAGAAAAAATAACGCACCAGATCAGCGATCACAACAACTTCCTCTTCTGACGACTCCATCAGCCGACGTTCTAAGCCCGGTGTGACTCGAAGCAATTCACGGAAGACCATCTGTTCCTTCCTTTCACTATATGAAGAGTTTGGATGAAATCTAGCAGCGAGCGCGAATGAGATACGTACACAGCAGTCAAGGACTCTTCGGCAATGTCTTCGGACATAACCTGAAGCCCATTTGTGATGAGCGTTTGCACGTTGCAAAACGCATGGACAGCCCTCCCGAAGTGGCGACCGTGGTGGACCAGCGGGTCTTGGGTAGTCCTGGTACGCAAACCTAATGGTAAGTTATAGTTGATTGGCTTCGAGGAGAACTTACGGTTTCTTCCTCGGGCCGAGTTGTAATGCGTTAGAGCATACACGCTTCCTTCCGGACGCGGGCTGATCGTTACCACTGGCGTCGGCGCTGGCGCTGGAGGACGGCGGTGACATGAAGCCGGGTCTTAGATCTCGTGGGGAGAAGCCTACCTTTGATGTCGTAGTTCAACGAACCTTTATACCCCTCGTGAGGCCAGATAAGCGAATAATCTCGTACAAGTCCGTCGAGTGAAGTGACATGCTGCACGGTGACGACGATATGATCATGGTCTCTGTGACTGGTGGGAAAAACTTTGCGCCCAGTCGGCGCCAACGTCATCGCTTACCAATTTTCCCATCACTGATTCGTCGGTAAACACAAGTGTCATGACGCACCTCGCCACCGTTTCAGCGTGCGAAAAACGTCGGCTCGGCCTGACGCTTCGCTTGCCCATTTTCCCATCACTGACACCGATTGGCACCTCGTCATTTCTGCCAAGCGGATCGTAACGTTACCGACGTCATGTATAGATCCTAGCGGCACCATGACGGTCAGTGTTTGGTGCATGGGAAATATCGACGAGGGGAAGCGCCGCCGATCTTCAAGTCCGAGTCACTGTACCCATTCAAATCGGTTCAAGCCATTCGTTTAAAAAGCTCGCCATGTCTCCCGCTGGTTGTATTCCTGAAGTTCCATGGTGTCTTCCCCGGACAGACACTGGTTTAGAGGTGTGTTAGCATCAAGTATGCCGCTGTGTTATCTGACCAATATTTGACGTTGGCAGCCTCCCCTTCGTCTGGTCAAGGAGGCCTTTCACGTCGGAAGCGCAACGGGCTCTTCGATGAACTTGGTCCCCAGCTGGTCCCGGACATATCCAGTGAGTTACCCGCTACCCTAGTACCTTATGAAATTTACTGACAAGCTAAGATTCCGGACAGCATACCCTAAGGCGAAAACGTCTTTGCTCCGATGACTGCGATCCTCGCTCCGATGACGACCCTCCCGCCAGCTTGGATCTGGATACGCCAACAAAATTGATGCGTGAGACGTTAGCTACTCTCGTACAAGAAATCCAAGTGATGAAGACTCTGCTGGTATTGGGACCGTTTCTGGGCGACACACCAGCAAGTTTGAATTCGCTTGCTAATCCTATTGGCGCTTCTCGACATGCCTGTAGGACATGTCAACGCTACGACAGTTCTGGACAGGCACTATGATATTATTAGTTTTTGAGGGATGGTCGAGTTGTAGCGACATTGACCCTCAAGTAATAGATGGATTTGACTCCAGGAATCCTGAGGCCGTCATTCCTGACAGTTAATGCTACTTATGTATACTGAAGTTGAAAATAGATTGATATTTTCATACAGAGACTGCAAGAACTTCGGGATACAAATATAATCATACATCGTCCACCATTTACATCGGTCAGAATCTTGAAACTTAGTTCACCGAGCTGCTTATTGGACGAAACGAAATTAGACGACGCACGTCTTGCAACCATTCTGAGCCATAGCGTGGAAAGAGCTGACGTGGCTCGCTTGCGTGGCAGGCGAATGTAATACATACCGGCGGGGGGATCCCGACGGAGACGAAAGGAATGGACGAACATTCATATGTCCGATGGTCAACAGATAGCGCGCTTCAGGAGAAGTATTGGGTTCGATTCCAGATAAGAATCGAACATGAGCTTCCTCTATGGTCTCCGTGGAAATGTGTCGCCCAAACACTTCACGAAGCTTCTCCAGCGTCTTCTGAGCCGCCAACAGTTTCTCCATGGCTAATTTCTTTTCCTTCAAAGCCAAACACCAAATATTAACCTGCTGGTCCAGAAGATCAAGGTCGAGAGGGGACGATGGCTAGTTCGGGAGTCCCGAATTTGAATAAGCAGGCGGTCATGAACGAGCTTTCGACTGAGAATTACCTTGTCATTCAAGTCCAAAATTTCTTCACTATCCAACGAGGAGGAGGAGGAGGGTGGGGAAGGTGGTGTGATTGGAGAGGGTGGGGAGATTGGAGAACGAAGGGGAGATAACGGGGGGCCGGACGTATCATTATGATAGTTTATGTGGGCGTTAGCCAGGACATCTGGACACTTGTTGGGGAGACCTGGGCTGATAGAAATATATGTAACAGGTCGGGTAGCCCAGGTGTGTTCGGAGGGAGTGTGAGCAGGAGTATGCATTAATAACGACTCGGATATGTACAGGTGTTTGCGAGCTGAGGGAGGCGTGGGACCTTGAAGCCCATGATTTATATAAAACATAGCTCGCACGGAATTCTCCGAATTCGCGGCCTAGATCCGCTGATGGATGACATCAAGATGACACACTGCACTTTGAAGTATGACGTCTGGGAAAATGACGACTCGGGCGCCGGCGCCGACGCCGCGATATGACAGCCACAGTACACCGTGACAAGGCCATCGGTTTAAAAAAGCTCACTGACAAATTGTACTTATCCTACAGCCGAAGTGTGCTGTGATGGGCCGTGTGGGATGGCGAGGATGGGCAACACGAGGTCCTTCGGAGGACATCTCAAATGTCTCCGTCACGGTTTGTTTCGAAGTTCAAGACAAAATGTCTTTGGCCTCTGCAGAGTGGGTCATCATGAATGTTGAATGTGTTGATGATCTCTAATGATATTGAACTGGGGATGCATTGTTGTCCCTTCACAGGGGCCCCGTCCTTCCCCGTGCACCGATGATGTTAGCGAAGGCAGTGTGTCCGTGTGTTGGCCGCCCAGATGCACTCGAGCTGTGGGGTTGCATGTCATATAATGGAGTCCATCCACGGTGGGGGTACTGCACCTCCACATCCTCCGCGGCAAGTACATTTGTATCTGTCTGCAAATGGTTACATACTTCCCACCCAACAAATTATTTATGTACCTCAGCTCGTAGTATCGGTGCGTGAATTGTATGAACAGACCAGGACAAGGTGGTGGCTTTGAAGAATCCGGGGTCGGGCGCGACCGAGACCGACGCCAAGATCGTGAAGCCCCCCGTGGACTCGCCTCGGATGGCGACGCGGCGAGTGCCATCAGTGAGCAAATGAGGAGCTGCTGCCAATATGTTAGGCGGGTCTTGGCGGTCTTGCACGTCTACAATGCCCCAGTTTCCAGCCAGCCGGGATCTGAAACAGGATATAACCGTCGTCTTCGGCTGAACGAAGGTCAATCTCACAGGTACTCCCGGTCGTTACTCGATGAACCTCCACAATATTTTCAAATGGTCTATCAGGATCCGCAAATGCATCCGGTCTGTCGCGTCGTACTCACAACGCATGGCCACGGCTCGTGTAGCATGGCTTTTCTCAGCTGAGTCGGACGTGTGGTTGTATGCCGGTTGGACCCCCAGGGGTCTTCGACCCTGAATACCTGGGGTTCTTTGGTGCATAATACACCAGTATACGGGGCTTTCCGTCCCTGTATAGCATGATCGGACGACCGTTGCCCGTCACAGTCTGCGGTGCGCTCTTGAGAACCCGGTATGATGACGCAAAACGACACCCTGGAAAACGTGCACAAGAACGCCCCGCCTGGAGCGTCATTCTTCCTTTGAGACGATTGACTTGCCCCCTCGCTGGTTGACGCGGTTGACGACGGAAAGGGGAAAATCTCGAACCTCCACAATCTGCTTGTCGTCAGACAGACTGATGATATACAAGACATTTCTCACATCGCGGAATGCGGTGAACACGACAAGCCTGCTCTTGGATCGTCGAGGAGTACGTAGGGGAAAAAAATCCGAGAGTCCACCAAAGTTGTCCTGGACAGGCTCCGAAATGGCAGCATCTGGTGAGAATACGTGACGCGAATGAGGTCGGTTTGGAAACGCAAAGGGAAAGGGAAACAAGAGGCAAACTCACCCTGAAACGCGTTTTGCAGTGACACCTGAGGCTCTTTCCATGCCGTGCGTTCGCCTGGTCGGCGTTATCGTCGAGACCGCCGTTCACGAATTGCTATCGGCGGGGCACGTAAGAAACGTGTCTGCGGTCTGCGCGCTTACTTACCTCTATGATCCCGGGCTCTCGGATGATCTTGTCATAATCGGCGTATGTCGCAATATTCTGCTTGAGCAGTCGCACTTCCGCCTGCAGATCTGTTCTGTCCCTTTTCTGTACGTCTTCACCACCTCTCCGCCATGTCCTCCAGAGGTCAGATCCAATTTGATGTATGCGGCTGAGAGGTGTAGATCGGTACGAGAAGATACGCGCCCATGACTTGACGTGTTTGCTACAGCACGTACAATGGCACACTTCAAAAACGAAAAGGCGAAGACGACGGTAAGCCGAGACCTGAACAAGTGCCAACAACAGGCGGAACGCTCACCACCAGTACCGTGACTCTCCATAATTCACATACGTTCGAGTACGGTCCCATTCAACTCGATTCTCGTTCTCGTTTGGCGGGTCCTTGTCGGCGATCACCTCGTCCATCTGGCTTGGTGAGCTTAATGAGCACACTTCCCGTCCACATCCGGACGTCCGATTTAAATTCATTGCGTGCAAAACGCACACCTTGTCCAGGGTGTCCGCCATTCCCTTCGTACTCTCCCGCTTCTGTTCGATGTCCTCATCCTTGAGCTTGAGCTTGACAGGTTTGACACATTTTCAGCAGACGGCGGGTGTGTCTATGGAAGAGGTGTTGTTCCGAGTCAAGGTCAGCGTCTGGAGTAGGCGTTAGCGTATGTCGTTGAGGAAGCTTTGTCGGGGTGGGGTATGTGTGGTGTGTGCGCGTAGGCACAACGGAGTCGTGTCGTTGGTGTTCGAGTATTCGAGCGCTCGCATCACAGCGCAACCGTGACCGCCACTGTAGTGTAACGGTGGAATGAGACTCGTAATAACTTGATCTTCTCCTTCAAATGATTAACTGCGGTTTGAGAGGTGGAAATTGAAAACACGTTGTGGAGTTCCTGGAGCGTTTCGTCGAGACAGGCGATTTTGCGAACTATAGTAGACCGTCGGGACTGTCTTGAATAAGACGAAGGGAAAAAAACGGCCAGAACACACTCAAGCTCTTGTGCTCGGCGCGGTTGTGACGGACGTCGTCGAGAGATTCCGAGAGGGCTCGTAGAGCGCGGGCGTGGACTTGAGTTTGGTTGCCCGCGACTTGCGCCTTTTCGACCGTCGATATAGTGGAAGAGGGCACCAGATTTTCCAGCTCATCCTGGACTATTCATGAGTGCGATTCAACGATTCAGGTAGTATGCCTCTACCTTGTTCAACGCCAGCTGCGATATGAGTCTTTCCCATTGGCTCCACTTCTGTCGGACGACCTCATCACTGGCAGCAGCTTCGATGCGAATGCTCCTATATTTCTCCTGCTTCGGATTTGACGTGTTTGTTGAGGCTCTCATTCTCCTCGTTGGATACAACAGCTGGTCGCGCAGTTCTCAGTGGATGACTTTCTCGAGACTCGCGATTTCAAGTTCATCCTCTGCATAGTAAGATCCCATGAACCTCCAGTCATTCAAAGAATAGTAAGCTTACTTTGCTGTGCATGCAAGGCCAGGACAATGTCTGCGACTCTTTTTCTACGTTCGAGTGCCAGACTTCTCCGAGTCCTTCAAATCGACTCATCACGCGTTCAAAGTCATACGCTGCCATAATCAATTCTCACGCACTAGCACCCTTACTAGCACCCAAATTGCTCGTAGTAGTTCATCAGAACACGCAAATAAAAAACCACGAGCTTCGAGACGACTCCTGAATATCTTCTGGAACCCAGGAGCGTGTCTGCGTCCAACAGACCGAGGTAATCTCGGTGTACACCCGGTTCTCCACGGCGTGACTAAGCCCATCGGACCTGAGCTGCCCGTCCAACCAATTTTGCTGGGATCCACGAAATGGAACTGCATGAAACACGTACATGACGGCTGCAACGGAAATCATGAACCATGATTGACAGAAATATGAGCGAAAGGTGTTCGAGAACGAACAAACCGAACCGCCTGACTCATACCCCTTCGCACACTCTACGAGCGGCCAAACTTGTGCGGCGTGAGTCGAAGGTCGTCTAGACGCTAGCGAGACCCAGATTACAGACGACGTCACCAGTCGAGAGGTACTGCCAGAGTCCTCCAGCGTTGTTTCACGAGCGGCTATGGCATCGAGAGAGGGGGGATTACAAGGGACGAAGATGCGGAGCACGAGTCCTTGAGATTGCATAAGAGAGATCGTAGGGAGAGCTGGGAATTCGGGAGCTTTTTCGGAGAGAGTGGGGAGTCGGAGATGAGCTGCCGCTTACCGAGGAGGCCAGAGGACATCTCGGCAGAGGATGTGCAAGTTCGTGTGTCCTGACAAAAGGGTGCGAGAAGTCCTCCTCTGAACAGGATGTGGGCCGAGAGTCGGCAAAGGGAGGGATAGGTAGTGGTTGTCTGACAACGGCTGAGCGCCTCCAGGCAGCCTCGTAGTACCTGAGTGAACGTTCCGTGGGGGCGGCGGGGGGCCGAGAAGAGCCATGAAGAGAAATTTTCCTCTTGCGTGGTTTGATCTGTGGTTGCGCAGTGGTATCGGTCCGCAAGGTTGTTTGAGCTTGTGCGCGAGCGTGGAGCACTAGACAGACGCCGGGTCCCCGAACTATGAGCGCTCGCATCAGAAGTGATGGCATCGGAAGCCTCGGATAGATACGAAAGTGGTGCTGGGAAAGTGAGCTCGCGGAGGGCACAAGGCGGAGAGCCAGTGATGGAAGGAAAATGAGAGGGCTGGCGAGAGAGATCGTAGTCGAGGGGTATAGGGAGGGGGAAGCTATCATGGACGAGGGATTGCAATAAAAGGAAACGGGAGTGGGTGTCGGAGAGGATAGCTAGCCGAGAGGTTGTTGCTGCGGTGGCAGCGTCACTATGAGATGATTGATGGTCGTGTGGTTTGGAGAAGTTGGCGAGTGCAAACATAGGGTATCGGTGAAGGGGAATGCGTTGGGAGAGTACTGGGATGAACAAGGAGCGTGCGGGGAGAGCAAAAAATGACGAACACAGGAGGTGGAGGTCGTGGAGAGCGACGGCCTGCAGCGCGGAGGGATCGCCGTATGATATCCGGGAAGGTAGTGGGAGAGAATGATGTCCCAGAGATGCCTGATGGGCCCGCACAGGTCGCAAAGGGGTATGGACTCGGAGATCGTCCCATACGGCGAAGTGGATACGAAGCTTCGTGAGGATCCGGGGATGGCGTAGAGCGAGTACGGCGTTCCTGTACATACGTCACCATGCCTTTGACTTTGAAAGGGGTGCGGCGGTCCTGGTGGACGCCACTACTCGGCGCCGAGGAACAGAACACTGTCGTAAACGTCACATATGAGGCGCTTGTGGACGCGTACCACCAAAGGGAAGATGCACAGCATGCATGGAGGACGCCCAGGCAGGAGAGGTACGACGTGAACATCATGACGTGCACTGTCTTTTGCTAGGTTTGCCAATTGATGAAGATGAGGTCTTTTTTATTGTGTTCCGCGTCCGAACGTGCGTGTGCATATAACCTTGTCCTTTGACTTAATCGTGGAACCTGCCAAAAAACCACCCGGCGAGAGCGATCCTTTTGCCAAGCCACGAAAACCTTCAAACCGGCTGTGGAAGCAGTGGACAAGCAATGTGGAGGCGTCGCAAACCAGATCAAGTATCGGCGTCGTCTCAAGCCTTCTACTTCTCAATAGAAACCCCACCTCTCCTGCGAGATACCCGAGAAGATCTGCCATCAACCCGAGGAGGGAATGTCGACGATGCCCTGCGAGACAGACGGCGCAACGAGGGCGCCAGCGCACTCGCGTCATACTCGGACATGAGACCGATAAAGTAGGACAATTTCAGCATGCCCTCCGTCCAGTCAATTTCATACATGCGATGGCCGATACAAAGAAGGATGTTAATAAGACACCAACGAATTTGACCTCGTTTCCTATAGACTCTAGGCACTTCGCGACTTCGAAAGCAACCACTCCACTGTAGGAATAGCCTGAAATGGCATAAGGACCTTGAGGCCGAGTCCGTTTAACAGATACGAGGAGACCATCTCGTCCATGGATGTGAAGGATGGCTGACCCAATTCGAAACCGCGAGCACGAAATACATAGAAAGGCCGTTCATTGTGAAAGTACTTGGCGAGGTTCACGAATATGAGGACTTCACCTTGGAACGTTGAAGGTCGGAGTCTTGTTACCGGTCAAGTTAAGAGGCACGATAGGATCAGTCTTCAGCGCCAATGCCCTCTTCAATGCGTCGATGATGTAGTTGGCTAGACTCGAGTCGAGACCGCAGGAAGCTTGAGTATCTGGATGGTCAGAATATCGGTGATGGCGAATGCAATTTCAGCCTCTCTCTTGAGACGAATGATGTCAATAGAAGTACCACCCAGCCCAAAGAAATTGTGCGAGGCAGACACGTTCGCGGTGTCCAGGGTTGAATATGTCCGAATAGATACACGTGAGCATCTTTTCAGTCTGACTCAAAGGAGTGATAAACGAAGCTTCACTGCCTCCATCAGCAACTCTTCAGCACGAGCGATGTGTTTCGGGGAGTTCTCCGTTCTCGAACTCAAGGTTGAGAAGGTTTGAAGATGGAGATATGGAGCTTTGAGGTTGGACTCCATTGGAGAGCTCGATCGAGGTCCCTGGGGGGTCAATGTGTTAGAACGGATAACGGCGATTAATGAACGGGCACGGAGATATCATAGATGATGGGACGGGGAAGAAGAAATTAAACGAACCTGTGTTTGAGGGATGGCCGCTCAAGCTGAGAGGCAGCAGAGGGCCGGTAACTCATCGCCGTCGCGCCCAGACCCGCTTCGTCACATATCACCCTGCAGGAACATCGTGATAAGTTGAGCACGAGGATGTTTTCCGAGCGTAATCTTCTCCGTCTGTGCAAAGGGAATGGAGATAAAGTGCGGCGGAGGAAGGTGATCACCTTGATGGAAATGTCGCGCAGTGCACGACGAGTGGCCGCCAGCTGTGAGAGCAGCATTTCCGTCCAAGTCGAAAGTGGGTGAATGAAAGACGACGAATCCTTCGGCGCGATTTCCAAGAGCGTGCACGGTAAGTCGCGGCGGCAAGGAAAGGATGTGTGACGTCCTCCACAGTTTGTAGATGCGGCTCTAGCTCGGGAATGCTGTATGAAACGCCGTGTACGATGTGACGTCCTCGATGTGTCCAGTGAGCCTCAGGGAACCATCTGGGATGATACCAACGTCACCGGTGCGATACCAACAACCCCCAGCGAACGACTACTTGGTTGCTTCAACGTTATTGTTGATACGGAATAAATACCATCGGTAAGCGCAGTTGCAATTCTCCACTCTCGTCGTCGCACAAACAATCACTCCACCTTCGGGACTGACGCGGACGAGTCACATTTCGCAACCTGTGATAAGAGTACCGAGTTCTGGAAACTCAAACTTGGGCTCGCAGACAGAGACGTCGGCGGGATGGTAGATGCAGCCAGCACTTCAAAGAGCCCGTTAACATAAAACTCCTTAATAAAACACAACGTACTTACCAAGTCCCGGTCATACCAAATCCAGGAGATGAGACAAACGAGAGTTGCGAGGGTCGGCGTCTGGAGTGTGCATTAGCGTATGGCGTTGCGTAACTTTGGCGGGGTGGGGTAAGTACGGCGTGTGCTCGTAGGGACAATGCAGTCGTTGACGAGGAGTACTCGTCCACGACAGCGTGACCGTCGCCGCCGTAGTACAAAGGGAAAATATGTACACGGTCCCCATCCCCGTCCCACCGTCCGAGTCGTTGCGTGCAAAACGCTCACCTTTCACTGTGTCCGACCATCCCTTGGTGCTCTCCCGCTTCTGCTCGACGTCCTCATCCTTCGACTCGACGGGTTCGACACGGTTTGAGCAGACGTCGACGGGAGACTATGGTCGGCGCTGGAGTGGACGAAGTTAGCGTATGGCGTTGCGTAACTTTGGCGAGGTGGGGTAAGCACGGCGTGTGCTCGTAGGGACAATGCAGTCGTTGACGAGGAGTACTCGTCCACGACAGGGTGACCGTCGCCGCCGTAGTACAAAGGGAAAATATGTACACGGTC
>JBBPPD010000281.1:0-12340 GCA_038091795.1 Leccinum olivaceoglutinosum | reverse complement strand
GATCCAGGCACTTCCGTCTGATGGCTCAGCGTTCAGCGCTCAGCTTTAAGATACTTATTCGCTATCCATATATCGTCGCTGTTTATATTCACCCCTCCTTGTCCTCGTAGCCAAGTGAGAGAAGCGCGTGTGCAGGATTGGATTCGGGAACACCGTGTCTGAGATCGTGTATCCAATGCTAGCGGAAGCAAGTGCATTATGAGCCTGTAACACGAAGTCTTGAGCTTGGACGTACTGAGGTTTAGAACACGATCGTATTCTTTTTTGTTCCAAGCCGTCACGAGGGGTATCTCGTAACTCTGGGTGGGTCTTGAACAGGTCCTTGGCGATTTCAACTTGATCGAAAGTTGTGTCTTTAAGACGCCCTTCGAACCTTGAACAATCCCGTTGAGGAGGCCCCGTAACTGCGCCGGTCTCCAAGAACTTGGATCAGCAGGATTTTCTGGTAAATCGTCTTCGACTGCATTCGCCACTTTAGAGGCGTCGAAAGCAAGAGTCTGCGAGGCGGACATGGTGGAAAAACCCATCACCAACACCCACGCTGACGACGGCCAAACCGAACACGGTTGCGATGAACAGCGTCAGATTGAATGTTTGGCTAGTTGGCGAGCATAATCAGACGACAAAGCATAAAAACACACCTCCGACCCTGGATGGTCTTGTCGTTCTTGGGCACGCTTACGGGCCAGACGCGATCGTTGTGGGCCATTCGCATGAGCGTCAACCTTGGATGTGGGGAAGACCGAGCGATGTACGCAAACCATCCAAAGCCAGCGACAATCACTACGAGGGCAGATGAATACTGTCGGTCATAGAGTTGACAGTCGGTCTTGCAGCCTACCCGGTATCTACCCATCCCAATCTCTTGTATGGCGTGATTCAAATGGGCTCCTTTCGCTTGATACACTGGGTCGTCGTGCCCGTCTGAGCCCTCGTGTTGACACTCTCGACCCATCCACCTCTGACACGCGCCAGGAGTGGTTCCAACCCCTCATGAGTCACTTTGGGGAAACTTGGTGCTGCTCGGCATGTCCACACGTGATGAGGATGGCGCGCTGGAGCATGGACTGTCGCGGGAACGGACGTACCACTAAGCGCGGACGCCCCGGTGAGCGATGATGGTTTTTGGGACGGGGTCCCCGGAAGCTGAGCGAGTCCGCTGCCAGTGAGGCCTGAGGGGGAAAGGGACAAGGGTGCTGCAGGGGCGGAGGAGGGGGGAAGGGGTGAAGGGGTGTAAATTCTAAGGAGCCCGAACCTGGAAACTTCGGGGTCAGAACCTTTGCCTTGGCGATCTCGCTGCACGATCTAGCAAGCTGGGAAATAGCGATCATGAGGGTCCAGTAGGTCAGTGATTCGCAAAACTATCGCACCTGGTCACCATAAAAGTTTAGTTCGCACAAACGGACGTTGGGAGAGAACACTGGCTCGTCCCGGCAGTCCCAGCCTCAGCACTATTGTTCTCGATCCTCTTAGTGGAGGACATTCCTCTCATCTTGCCTGCGAGTGCATGTCAGTTATACCATACTTTCGACACCACCGTGTTACTCACTTGGACTCAACAGACCGCTAGTTTGTACTTACTTCCGATTTGTGCCTGGAGAGAGATCCTCAGGGCAGAGGTTCTGTTCGTACAGGGAAGGTTCTTGAAAAGCGGCTCCGTAAAGACGATCAATGCGTATTGGTCACCCGCAACCCGGTTCGTAAGTGCGCCAAAAGGGTAAGCCAGTGATTCACAATCAAAGGGGGAACAAGACACGGCAGTTTATCTACGAACCTGCCTTAATTATCAGCACTCACAGATATAAGTAAAAATGAAAGGGAAGATAGCTCACATTGTATGATCCAGGAGAGTCAGGATGGTGGAACAGACTAAGCCGCAGCAACTTTATATTCCCGACTCGCGCTCTATTTGTGGTGTATATAATTGTGAATACTCGTGATTTGGTCAGCAATATTTGCCCAGTTCGGCCCCAACTTGCATCCCGCGTCTCGGCTGTTGATGCTATTGAACGTGTTAGCCCCAGGAAGGAAGATCCGGGAGACACGCACTTTTCTGTGATGCCAAGTCGGCCATTGTACTGCATGTGAACGAGAAGACGCTCAATTGTGATTCATACTAGCACCAACTGAACGATGACGAGAAGGTCAGCAAATGCACGAAAATATCAATAACGGTTGGAAAGACAAGGAGACAAGACTACGAACTAATAGATGGTATTGAATTCCCTCCACCGCGATGATATCGGAAGTGAGCTCAAGTTGGCAACGAATCGTTTTCACGGATAGCCAGTTTGGGTGCCTACAACGCAATGAAAGTCAGATGCCGTACAGAAGCAAAGTAACCCTAGAACCAACGGAAAGGTAAAGCATGGTTTCACGATTTACAAACGGTCATAGACCTCATCCTTGTATATTTCCATGTGTGAGACAGTCAGTTCACTGAATGAACATTAGTAGTATCAGTGTTGCACAGACGGGTAAACTTCATGGGCATGCATGAATCATACAGAACTTACCTTGACTATTTGAGAGATGATCGATGACTCCAGAGTCGGTTTATGTTCCATGCATGGTGTGAGTCTTTCGACACCATGTGGTGCGCAACTTGAAAGTTGAAATGCGGCACCGACTCACCGAGTTACTACTACTATGTTAGGAAATCAGGAACTTCTTACAACACCCATTCTACAGCTACATGCTCAGCGAGCTTCCTCCACAGGTCTCACTGGCAACAGTGTCGGTATGGTCACCTTAGACTCTCCGCTTATCTGCCAGTGAATCCTCTGCTTCACACGCCAAGCAGTCCCTGGATAAGAAGCCTGCTCTTGCATGCAGTCCGCTACAACCGGGCAGCAAGGACAAGACATGCAAGTGAGTACAGTTGAGATTCTCATTATCATATTTTAATTACACCCGCTACTACTTTGTTGGTCACAGTCGTGCTTGCACTTTCATTAAGGCGTATGTCCGAGTCAGCAGTTTCTCGCAGCTTATATATCTTCTAATGATTTCCTTTCTACTTGTGTCCAACATGTACTTATGTGTGTTACTGTTACTTTTTACTTTTTTCATAGTCAAGAGTCAACGTGCCCGTCAACATCTGAAATGCAAATACCTTCTTGAGTTACGACGAGAGATGCAAATTTTAGCACTGGTCGCTCGTTCCCCAAACGCCATCTGCGACCCTGAGATCAACCCATACAAACCTCGATTTGACATCATCAAGTCCGGCTGGAGTGTTGAACAATGGATTGTAGGCATGCCAAATCAAGAAGCTGTGTGACCTTCGGACGGTCAATTGCGCCTACGTGCTCCTGAGAGAGTCGTTCACGTTCAAATCCTCCCTCCTATCTATTGTTGGCGTAGGCGAGAAGTGAGAGTTGGAAAAGGACGACGTGAGTCGTCATATCAGGTTGGTCGTGTTCGTGATCTCCTGGAGCACATTACTCGCAGGACGCGGTTTCTTTCCCTTGTTAGTGATTTGTCATTTGCCAGAGTCTCATTCGCATCGTTTCGTACCGTCACGGGAGAGCTTTCCACACCTAGCCCTCAACTTCCGGTGGCTTCCTTGTCGTATCTCGGGGCTATTTGTACCGGTGAGCCTGTCACTGATCTGATCTCTCTCTCTTTGCGCCTATGCTGTGGTTCTTTTTTTCCCTGTCTTTCCAGGCAATCGCCACACCCGCCACAGAGCACCAACTGACACAGCACCAGCAGCGCCGCGGACTCGGACGCGACACGTGTACCACTTGTCTCCATGTCGACTCGGAGACAACGATGATGATTGATGGGCCGGCGAGCGGCGGTGATAATGAACGTGTCCGTTTCGTCACCGTCGTCCGATCTATCCCACCGCCGCCGCATCACCAGCTTCGTCTCGGTCGTTCACGCCAACACCAAGGCGATCAACGCCCCCACCTCGTTCCCTCGTTCCACCACTCACATCGTACGCCGCTTGCCCGCGGTTGTTTTAGTTTTACTCCGTGTTTGTTGCCAGTCACTTTTTCTTCCTTCCGATCCGAGTTTCGTTCG
The DNA here is from genome assembly GCA_038091795.1 of Leccinum olivaceoglutinosum. Taxonomy (NCBI): domain Eukaryota; kingdom Fungi; phylum Basidiomycota; class Agaricomycetes; order Boletales; family Boletaceae; genus Leccinum; species Leccinum olivaceoglutinosum. Next base: position 8,308 of record JBBPPD010000281.1, on the reverse strand, counting down.
AGCAAAAACAAAACAAAAAACCTGATCGCACCTTGATAGACATTTTTAGTGCCTACGCACACCCACCCATCCCTTTCGTCACCGCGCATCACGCTCCAATACTGCTCCATTTTCACTTCACCTCGTCTTCAAAGGGAACGACTGCTGACAAAGATTATGTATATGTAGTAGGCCATCTACTATATCGCCTGTAAAAACTGATGTGGCGTTACGCGTAGCACTAACTTGAACTTGTAGTCTCGTGATCTTGTATTATTCCAGTCCTCTCTGCACCGGTAGCTGCTTCCTCCAGCGTTTCCCAAGTCAGAGTCAGGCGTCCGACGTGGGAATCAACCACCAACTGCTTTTTTCTTCTCCTCTTGCATTTCTTCAAGGACTCTAGGTTACCCTCAGCATCAACATGGACACTGCCGCCGTCCTCGCGAATGCGAACCAGACAGTCCTTGCAGTCCTTAAAAGCCTCGATGGCACTCAAGCGGAGGACGATTGGGATCATGCAGTTAAAGTCATTGAGAGCCAGCTGGTACGTACCGCGTTACAGTTGGACAGCAGTAAAGACTGCTAACACCCCATAGGTTAAGGTCCGTAATGTGGTGGATTCAGCTCAGGTTGTTCCGTCGCTTCTGGTTGCAACCGAGAAGCACTGGAAATGGGAGGAAGGCGATTGGCCCGATATGGAGGCCATCCTTAAATGCCCTGAAGAGGACTTGATTGATCACCCATGGTATAAGGTGGGCCGCACAACTGGGGCGCCATCTGATGCGACGTTGGTGGAGGTAACTCAAGGTAAGCTCAGCTACTTGCTTACGAGGCGCAGCGTGGCTCAGGCAAAACCAAAGCTCCAATCGTGCTGAGCACCCAGATGCAGTCACCACCTAAAGCACCTTTGGTCAACCTTACACCAGGTATGTCCGCCAATCCTTTGTAAGGCGGTACTGCCGTGGCTCACAAGCAATCAAAGCTTCAATTCCGCAGGGGAAACGGGCCTCCAGCAACCCATCAGCGCCGCCAGAAAAGGATCCTTTACAGGTTCTTCGAGAACAAGACCACCCTCCATCCCAGGACCCAGCGCCCGGACCGCAGACCTTGCGACTGACGACGCCCGCACTATTTCCGGATCCAGAGGGAGGGAATACAGGGCGTCGCAGGGGCCGTCCCCTACGCCGTCTCAGCCCAGGGACCGAACGAACATGGCGACACTGCTCCGTACATGAACAGGTGGAGCGTGCATGCACACGCTGTGCGGTCGAGGGTGTGCTCTGCGTACCAAATGAGGGCAGGGCGTGCGATCCTTGCAGGTTTCGCAAGAAACAGTGTCCGCAAGCAGCGAGTGTTCATACACGATCTCGCGCTCGCTCTCCTATACCTGCCCCCGCCCCAGACTCATCCGCCACCGACGCAAACCGTGCTGTAGGATCACAGGAGCCCCAAGTGTCAACAAGTCCTCGACCCAGGAAATCCAAATGGCCCTCGTGTGTAGCCAATGAAAGGACAATGGTCCCTGATACCAGTCAGTCACACGCATGTCTTGATCTCCTGATCCTTACATCGCAACAGATGCCACTGACAATGAACGTCTAGCAGCAACAGGCCCGCCGGGGAGAATTTCAATATCTCGACAACCTCCCTCACGAGCTGCCGCTAAAAGGAAAAGGCCAGCCATTACCGGTACGCCACAGAACTGCGCGCCCATGCTGATCCTTACATCGTAAAAGATGACACTACCGATGGTCTGGCAAAGAAACATCGTCCTGAGGCCTTTCTTTCACCCCCCACCCCTCTCCCTGAAGTGATCTCTTCTGCTGCACTGACAGCTACTTCGACAGGCCAACCGCATACCTTACAACAGGCCGGCCCGCTCGATGACGGTGGCCTTCGCCCCAGTCTTGCCTATGCCGTTGGCGTCGACTTGTTTGCCAGCAGGGATGAGTTCCACAGGCTAGAGCGAACAGTGGACCAGTTACAGAACAGATTGGCCTTGTATGGACGTGTGTGGGATTCAATTCGCCAGGGGCTTTCCATCTCAGCCCTCAGGTATCTCCTGGGCGTTCTAGTTATGTTGGATGATGATGACAGAGGCCTGAATGATGTTGATGCAGAGCGTCCTCGAGAGATATCAGCTATGAATGGGCTGGGGAATGGGAGAGCCTGAGTGTAAGCTCACCTCACGCGGAAGAGGGTTGGACGGACAATGCTCCAACTCCGATTGCAGCGTTCGACCACAACTTGGTTTGCCTTCCATAGAGTTGTCTGGTAGGGTTATCTTTCGTTAAGGTCGAACAGTAGATATGCGTTGAATTGGCTCTGAGCCATACGCGAAGCGATGTTTGGTGTCTGGACAGCGAGGCGGTGCCAGTACTGAGGAAGGAACATTTTTTATGTAGTCCATGGCCAATGGAGAGGCGTTCTCCGCATGACACCCCCCACTCCCACCAGTATCGCCCTCCTACCAGTACTAGTATCGCCACCTCCATCACCGACCTGAACTTGATAGCGAGGAGAAAGTTTCTGCCCGGATCGGATCGGGTTCAGTTTCAAGTTCGGATCCGAAAAACCTGTGGCTCTTCTCGTTCGTTTTTCGTAGAAAAACGTCCCTTCACCTGAGTCACACGACAGACCGATCAGCCAAACCCGATAATATGCACGTATGAACACCAAAGATAAATAGAAAATCTAAACGCAGTAGGTAATCACCCTGCGCCGAGTTGGCGAGGTTAATGGGCATGTTGAATAGTCGGCGGACTTGGCACCGATGTGCTGGACTCAGCGCCTTGTCTCTGGGAACGGGAGAGAACCTAGGGCAATCACTAGCGGGGATCACAAGCTAGCCTCTAATTAGTCCTTCATTACCAGGTATTGACTCTAATTTGGGAGTCAGCCAGAAGCACGCCGCGTATTTCCAAAAGTTGACAACAGTCCCGCTAAATCAAATCACCTTCAACGCGATGGACCCCATTAGGTTCATGTAACGGATGCTACTAATTTCAAATGCGACTATCGCAGGCCCGTTTCCGCGAGGCGGACGCCTTGGAATATTATCACACCGAAGTACCGCCAAGCTTCTATCTTACGCAAGGCGACGCGCGGAATTGATCAAATAATTACCTCCGCCGTCGATGAGCCGCAGTGCTACCCCTGCTGAAGCTTGAAGGTTGGGCCGCGCCGTAGTCGCCGATTACATCAACACGCTCGGTAATAGGTTGGTACATACGACTCGGGAGACCCTCACGACCGAGCCCGCTGAGCTTGAGTTCAAGCTAGACAGGATGTCTGTTCCTTCTCCTTCGGTTCCAATTTCGTCTCCAGTCCTTCAAGTTGGAGTTACCTTCGTTGGCAAGGGCACACCGGTGTTCTCGCACATACCAGGGTCCGCGGCCGCTGTTCCTGACTCACCCTTTGCTTTGTGCACGAGACTCAGCGGACTCATTCCCCCGCAGGCACACAAAAACCCAAATTCACAACATTCAGATCGCCGATACGTGAAAACGCCACAAATACGTTTCATAAGATACTTTTGGCCCGCTGGCTCAAGGTATGATGCCGCCAAATCAATCTTCTTCAACGTGATGGGCCCCCCATTAAGCGGATACGACTCAAATGCGACTATCACGGGCCCGTGCCCGCGAGGCGGACGCCATGACTGAGGCCTGAGGCGCGGACGTAAACGTGGAATATTATCACACCGAAGTACCGCCAAGCGATTATATCTTACGCAGGACGACGCGCGGAATTGATCAAATAGCTACCTCCGCCGTCGATGAGCCGCAGTGCTTCCCCTGCTAAAGATCGACGCCGTAGTTCAGAACGTGTTCTATCACTCATCGCAGACCTCCCATTTGATACTGTACAAGTGCGTAGAGATAGATTCTTCCTGAAGTTCTGGCATACCATGCCAACCTTATATTGGCAGATAATCAAGGAATTCACACCCTACGACCTCCTGCGCCTTTTCGCAGCGCTCAAGGAGTTCCCAAAATCCCCTGTAAAGTGCGTTGGATCGAGCGTCAGATGGAATCGGATCAACGATCAACTAACCGGTTATATCAGGTTGACATACGACGACGACGACAAAACACTATTCATGATGAGGCCATCCTATGCACACGAAGCATTCGTCACAGTCCTGAATCGCATCGTCGGCGAATTCGTTACCACACTCGGTCATGACAAATTTACTTTCAACTTCAATAGCTCTATCAATAGCCCACTATTCTACCAGAAGGCAGACGGATCCCAAGGACTAGCTATCCCCGATTACCAGCTCGTATTAGAAAACAACTCGCTTCGCAATTCAGGCCCTCCATTGGTTCCGAAATGGGTCGGGGAAGTTTGTTTTACTGTCCCTCCTGCAAAAACTCGCGCAAAACTCCAACACATTGTTGATAATCACCCCACAGTCGACCTTGCGTTGATGATCATCATCGAAGAGTCTCCCACATGGAAATCTCCTGGAAAGAAGGACGCCCCCGTACACAGATTGCGCTCACAACCCCTCCGTGCCTATTCTGACTTCATCCCCTCCCCCACCCCAGACTGCCTCGTGCCTATCGTTGTCGAGGAGTTCACTTGGATCTCCATCACCCGTATCACCTTTGAGATTTACCTCCGTCACCCTGATGGTACCTTGCTCATTGATCCCAACCATCGAGATGAGTACTCAGCTGTCGGGGTCATTATTCCAACTTCCTCTATTTGACTACATTCTGATGCATTCACAGACATTTCATCCTGTTGTCGACATGCAGGATGTCAACCTTCGACTCCTCGATGCTACCAGACTCCTCAGAGACTCGCTTGTCGCCGAGATGGAGGCGAGTCAGGAAGACCCTCAGTCTATTGAACGGGTACGTGGGTCAGAAGTGAACCTGCCAGTGACCATACCGTGGGATGCGATAAAGTTGTCCTACCGATCTGGTGCGCTCACGGCTGCGTATCAGCGTTACTGTGAGTGGCATGGCACATCAAGTAAGCGTAGGCATCCTTCCACGGTGATCTCTTCTCGCAAGAAACAGAAGGACGCAAACAAGACCTCCCGGTCATAGGTGTTGTCGAAGTATGTTGATATCAAGGCACACGATGGAGGGGTTCGAACTGTGTCATGGAGGAGTTCAGCCTTCGCTGTGAATGATGGTGATGACATGCACGATTTCGTAGTAGTACCTGTGAAAGAGTCGACAAGACGCTGGGCCAACATGATCTTGCTTCACATATTGCTAAGGCCAATCTTGAATTAATGTCGCATTAATGACACTGATCTTCCCCTCCATTGCCTCACGCGCGTATCTGGGGACAGTATGACCCGGTATGCTCATCCGAGTCTGAAGCTGTTCCCACACAGCGAGCGATAAGTGAACGAATCGCAAAAATAGGACACAATCACGAACCTTGTTGTGCCACCGATCAGACGCGTCCCCACCTGAACTCTCAAAGATCGTAGGAGGTCCCACACAGTACGTGTCGCCATGTTCAGATCTGAAGCATCAAATTTCATAAAACCGTGGTCGATAGTTGGTCCGGATGGCGCAGGGAAGTCAGACACGATCGACGTATTCGGACATCGGGCATCAAAGATGCGTCGGGGTAAAATCTCCGAGTTAATTCATAACTCGGCTCGATACCCTGATCCCGACGAGTGCAGCGTTGAAGTGCACTTTCGAGAGATCGTTGATCTGGTAGGAATCTTCCTTCCGATGTTGCTCTATGTTTCCTAACGTACGATACGGCCCTCACGCGTACAGGGTTCAAGTACCAAACTCCCAGCTGATTGTGGCGCGGGCTGCGTACAAGAACAACTCAAGCAAGATGTACGATCAACGGACGCGTGAGTAACTTCGCGGGAGTGCAAGCGCTCCTCAAAGGTCGGGGAATCGATCTCGACCACAATCAATTCCTTATTCTACAGGAAATTCACATCTCTTCATTTTTCTCACTCTTTATCATGTTCGTAGCTGATCTCACATATCTATCTCTCAGGCAGGAAGTCGAGTCGATGAAGCAGATGAAGCCCAAAGGTCGGAACGAGCACGGAGATGGGCTGCTCGAGTACCTGGAGGATATCATAGGTACCTCGTCGCACAAGATTGAGGAAATGCTGGCCGAGATGGAGACACTGGCCGAGCGACGAGGCGAAAAGCTGAATCGACTGCGCATCGTCGAGCGGGAGAATAACGCACTCGAAGGACAGAGGAAGGAGGCGTTGGATTATTTGAGACTGTCCAATGACCTCGTGAAGGCGAAGAGTAGGCTTTGGCAGTATTACCTGTGGAATTGTTTGGAGAACGAGATCAGGTTCGATATGCAGATGGTGAGTTGTTTGGGATTCGCATCGAATCGTCACTTTCAGAGCTGAGGGAAGTTGGTGTCTAGTAGGCACAATATCAGAAGGAGCTAGACGGAGAGGGAAAGGAACAAGGAGGACGTCACCCGTCTGGAAATGCTGGAAAAACATTTAGAGGAACGTGAAAAGGCATATGAGGTTCGTTGTTCTTATCTATTAACCAAATTTTCACCCGACCTGTTGTCGTGTATTTTGGGCCGTTAAACTTGAAGGCACCGCTGAAGAAGTAGCCGAAGACCGAACTACCCAAGAGAAGCAAGCCATTGGGCTGGAGAAAAGGAGCAAGCACGCCAACAGCAAGGAGAGGCTGAAAAAGACCCTCCAAGAAGTGCGTCCTCTTTATTCCATTCCGGACGTTGACTGGTTGCCTACACAGGATGAACAATCCAAGGCCGCAGCTGAGCGCACAATCGAAGAGAGCACGGCGAGAATCGAACGAAAACGTGCGGAGATCAAGGAACACGAGGCAAATTTGAAGAAGGAAGAGGACGTCCTCGAAAGCATTCGAGATAGGAGAGTTTAATTTAAAGGTGTGTCGCACGTGCGTGTCGTCACGGTTCGCCATATTCCCGAGGCAACTATCGATGTAACGGCGAGCGAAAGGACGCGTTGGAAAAGAAGGTTGCTTGTCTGCAGGATGCGGTCAAGAATGCCCAGGACGAGCTTGAGCAGCAGCAGACAGCGCGACAAGCCAAGGTTAGACTCTTGTTGTGTGGATTAGCGTCGCATTTACAATTCGGTTGCATAAAGCTGACTGAATTAGGTGGACTAAAGGTAGAGAGGTAGAGAGGGCAGATTTACAGAAGAAGGTCCATGCTCACGGGAGGAATCTGGAGGTGGGCAATTTATATGATTCTCAAACGCGAGGGCCGTCAGTCGCTCATGAGACTCCTTTGGTAGGATGCCGGGGCATATATGCAAGGCCTACGAAACAAATCGTCTCTGCGGCAGAGAACAGACGAAGCAAAAGCGCCTCAGGCTACCAGCACTTGGTAAAACAAAGTGCTCGAACTTCTCACGGCGCGTCTCAAGCAAACCAGGCGGATCGATGGTTTCCACGTACGTGTCCTGCCGTCTTAGCCCCCATTCTGCTTTATAAATCGGATACGTGTCCTACTTAGGGCCGCTCCCTTTGTGTATTCAGCAGATATGACATTTCCTACAAGGCGCCCTCTCACAGTCAAGATCGTCTCGGCGTCATCATCTCGGGTCAGTCACGCTCTGCTGGCTTCTCTGATTCGTTCGCTACGGTCTACCTGATATTTCAAGTAAGGTTGCCTCTGTGTATTCAGCAAAGACGACCAAGATCTGCTACAAGGCGCCTTCTCACAGCCAAGGTCGTCTCGGCGTTGTCATTTCGGTGTTGTCATCCCCGGTGAGTCATGCTCTGCCGGCTCTCGTCCTCTCTGATTCGTTCGCTACGGTCTACCTGAATTCTCAAGCAAAGTTCCCTCCGTGTATTCAGCAAAGACGACCAAGATTTTACAAGGCACCCTCTCACAGCCAAGATCGTCTCGGCGTCGCGGCGTCGTCATCTCCGGTGAGTCACGGTCTGGCGGCTCTCCTCCTCTACCTTGAATTCAAGCAAAGTTCTCTCTGTGTATTCAGCAAAGACGACCAAGATTTTACAAGGCACTCTCTCACAGCCAAGATCATCTCGGCGTCGTGCCGTCGTCATCTCCGGTGAGTCACGGTCTGCTGGCTCTCCTCCTCTACGTTGATTTCAAGCAAAGTTCCCTCTGTGTATTCAGCAAAGATGACCAAGATTTCCTACAAGCCCATCTCAAGTATGGTTGTCTCGAACGGTCAAATCACCGTCGCGCCGTTCGGGAAGCCGAGCACATTCGGAAGGATGATTGACGAGCTTCAGGTTGGCAGATAAATTTAGCATACCCACAATTCATGTTCCATTTGAATAGTCCTTATGTATTTCTATCTCTTCTTTTCTCTGTCCTCGTCTGTTACAATGAT
>JBBPPD010000280.1:0-12367 GCA_038091795.1 Leccinum olivaceoglutinosum | reverse complement strand
ATCAGAAGCGGCGAGATGTCGCGCCGCACGGCCGAACAGAATTACCACTGCCTCTTTGATCTGGTCACCTGTCTCGTTGGCCGGACTTGGCCCAGCTAGGTGTGTCTCGAAAGCGGACAGCAGTCCAGCCAGTTGGGACGCCCCGTGATGGTCGATGACGGCAGCGCCAGCCTGCAACATCTCGCGTCGTACTTCGGGTGACCGATCGCCCAGCGCCTCGTCTTGAATGAGGAACTTGAAGAATGGTTCCACCTGCTTCTCGGGGAACGACGGTGCGAGCCGGCCAAAGGCCATGGAGATTGCAATGCGCGTGGGCCACGGATCACTGCGATCCAAACTTGTCTCGATGACCATTCCCTATGTATATACATCTGAGATCTCTCAGTCAGCGAATAGGGTGAACAACACTCACGTATTGATCAAATTCGGGGGCAAGAATTTTGGCCTGGGCACATGGCAGGGAAGGACGAGACACGTCAGGAGATCACCTTGAAAATATAATGGGATACCTCACCTTTTCTCGATACAGCGCCTGTAGCGTAACGATCGTCTCATGGCCTGTCTGTGGATGATGCTCGACGGCATCCGCAATCGCAGTCGCCGCACTGGTCCTCACATACGCCGTTTCGTGACCTAACCAAAACGTCGTAAAAATAGTGAGCAAAATGAACGACCTGACTCACCCAGGAATGCAAGCATATCTTCCAGGAACCCCTCGGCCGCGTCCAGCCCGTTATCCTCCCACAAGTGACTAGCCAATCGCGCATTCTGCTCGTCTTCGTCGTGGCAGGCGACCCAGAGCTCAGGCGACCAGTCCAAATCTGTGAGATCAAATGACTGTTGCCCATCGCCCCAACACCGATCGTCAGAAAGCAAGCAAGAATCCCCCGTTCACTCAACTCACCTGAAGCGCTTGCAAACACGAATTTCGAGCGTATGTCTCCGAGAGGAGTGTCCCCTCGATCAACACTCCTACCTCTTCCCGTGTCGCGTTCGCCTGGATTGCCTCGCCGAGATCGATCAGAAGTGAGGACGCATCTTTGCTCAGTCGCGGTTGCGTTCGCACTACATGTAGCACATGTTCGAGCGTCGTCTTGCGAGGAAAGGCGGACTCTAAAACTGTGAATGGGTCAGAGAGCGGGCAAGATGAAAGTGAGTGAATAAGACGTACACTCGCTCCGATGAAACTTGATTACGTCCAATGCAAGCGCGATCTGCTCCAGAACCTCATCCTCGCCCTGCTCCCGCTGTTCCTTACTAACACCAATCCCACCTTTGCGCGCGACGCACTCAAGTAAGAAGAATGCGAACGAAAACGTCGCCGCATCGAACGGCGCCTGTTCCGAAAGCGTTCGGAGCCTGTACAGTACGCGAACGACCAGCGCTGGTGAGTGGTCGCGTCAAAGAGATCCCGAATAGAAACAGTCCGTCAGAGAAGGAAAAGCACTGAGGAAAAAGAGGACTGACAACTCAACCCTTCCGCCGCCTGCTCCTCGGGCACACAACCCACCTCCAACGCCCTCAAGATTGCCACACCGACCCACCTCCGCAAGCCCTCCAACCGCTCCGAACAACACCGCGTCAGGCCGACAAATGTCTCAAACGGCTCTGTATTCCCGACCAGCCGCGCACACTGCCCGCCCATCGCTCCCTCGAGCAAGCACTCTGCGAGAGGCCTCACGTAATCCCTCACGCTCTCGCCCCCGCCCTCGACCACGCTCCGGACAAACGCGAACCCACGGAGAAGCTGCGCTCGGATGGTACCGACGGCCTTCCGGACCTCGGCCTCTTTCGCGAGTTGCGCCTGCACCAACGCGTGCTCTTCCTTGGATAGCCCCCCGCCCGACTTGGACGACTTTTTGTTCGCGATGCTGTGTCGCAGCTCGGCTTCCCATCGCGCAATGTCTGCGTCCCTGCCCTTCTTCGGCCCTTCGTCCCTTTTTTCGCGTCGCGAGCACCATTCGTGGAAGGAAGAGAAGAAGAACGTGCGACCAGAGCGGTCAGCCAAAGAATAACAACGGAGGATCGAGATCTCACCATTGACGCCTTCTGGCGTCTCCCAAATGCTAAGGTCCTCGTTCGTCAACGCGATCAACTCTTTGCCGTTGATGTCCGCCTGGAGCTGTTCCATCACATGCGGCAATACGAGGTGCGAAGCTACAAACGCCAGGGTGAGTGCTGATCGCAAGCTGCGCGTCGCATATACGGACACGGACACGTAGACAAAGAACGAGTACCCAAAACGACGAGCATCAACTCAGCGATCGCGAAACAACAGAACGAAAATGCACCTTAGGATCTAACATGGACGCCTCAAGGACACGCGCCAAATCGACATGCCCACTTACGACCGCGAGCGAATCCACGCCGCCCTCTGACACAACTCGATCCACAGCACCACCTGTTAACCATCACAAAAACGGTCAGAAGAACGATACTCGGGACGTACAGATAACAGTGTGCACCACCCAAATTACGATCAACTCCTCACGCGCCCTCTTGTCACCATCTTCCAGCCGCCTATCCCCGTCCCCAAAGCTGGCGCAGGCGAGCACGAAGACTGCATACCGTCTCTGCTTGTCCACAACAACGGGCTTTTCTTGTTCCTCCCCTGGCGAAGCAGCCGCCACCGCTTTGGAGCTTGATGCAACGTTCACGGGTCTGCTCAGAGACGCAGTCAGGGCATCGCAAAGTACCGCGTTCAGAAGCACTCAGGCTGGTCGCTTCGTCACCGATTCCACGAGTACGTTCGCATGTCCAAAAACCGCGTGTGTATCGCGAGATGGAGGAACCGAAGACGACCCTGCAAAGGGACTCTTCGTCAGTCAACATGTCCACGACGCTAGCACATATACTACTACGAACCTCAGGTTTTGAATCTCGACAAGCTCAGACTCGAGCTTTGGCACGGCGAGGTGGGCAGCGCGGAGGAGCCACCGGGCGTCTTCGGCGTCGCTGAGCTTCAAGTTCTGTGACACGAGGAAAGATTGGGAGTTCCCGTAAACGTTTCTACGGTAAAGCTCCGCGAACCAATGTCAGCATCTACGAAAGCGCCGGCATTAAGTAATGAAAATATATATTGCTTAACAAAGACGCCAGAAACGGAAAGTGGACCGAGCAGGATGGCCAAAGCGACATATCCCTCCAAAGGACTGCGGGCGCACCCAGTGGATTCGAATCCTACTGCCTTGATACATCCCTCCAATGCACCGAAGATGGTCGCATCTGTGACGTCGAGATCCCACAATGCAGCGCCAACGATGCTCACAAACGCCCGCTTTATCACTGGCTTGGTGCTGCCCATCTCCTTGGCGATGAGCACTGTGACGTCGGCCGGAATGGGCATGTTGCACGCGAGCAGGTGGTTCATATGTGCGGGAAGGGTGCGCACGAGCAACGAAGTCGCGGCATCGTTTGTCTCTTTGACGATCAGCGTCGGGAGAGCCTTTGATAGAGTCATCGAGGCGGCGTCGTGTTTAGGGACCATCGTGAGCATTGTATATAGCGTTAACCGGTGACCGATCCCTGTTGTCTTTCCGGTCAGGGGGAGTGTCAGCACCTCGGATACGGCAGTCTCCATAAACTCTGCAGGGAACTTTGGTAGCAAAACGTTGAAGAGTGAGTGCCGAGGCATTTTTGCGGACTATGGGGTTGCTAGATTTGGCAGAGTTGAGAGAGGCGGTGAGGAATTTCTTGAGAATAGGTAGGTCGAGGGGGTGTGCTTATACGAGAAAAAAGTCGGCAATGACCACAAGAACATGAAGTAGGCGATAAATGCACGGGGCAGGCAAGATAACCTACCACTGAGGGAGTGTTCGGAAGAGGGAAGGAGAGCCTTTTCCATCGTCGGTAAAATCGAGGTAGTTGAAAGACCGATATATGTATGTATAAAGCCATACAGTGCGTTCTGGAGACGATGAGTAGATTGACGCGCATCGGTGAGCAGACATACAGAAGAGTGAGCAGGGACTGGGATCCTCGACATGACGACATGAGTGGTACACAGGTTGATGATACCTTCCTGAGTAAAATTGTCGAGCAGCGCCTAGTAGGGGGGACGGACAACAGCCGCTTACCTTGATGGAGGGTGGGATCTGCTTGATCGACTGGTCCTTGATGTTTTTGAGCCGGATCAAGACATCGGCAGCTGTGCTTAGAAGAGTTACGAATATGAGAGGTGTTTGGCTCGATATTGCGTGAGCGACTAGGGTTGACATGAGAACATGAAGGCGTTCTGGGGCAGAACGAAGTGCCCTGCGTGTGCAAACGAAGGCGCTTTTTTGCATGGAGGGTTTCGTCCGTGTCGAAGGATTTACCAGGAGATCGAGGAAGGTGGCAAGGACAGTTGTGAGGATCCGCCAGCCTGAGGCGTCGGACGAAACAAAGTTGGAAGACGCGGAGAGACAGGTTGTGTAAAGGCCACAGGACCAGTTCAGAAGGACAAAAAGATCCGGGGCTGCGTAAGAACTTGGGGAGACTACTTAATGGGAAGACAAATGCGGGACAGACCTCGGGATTGGTTTGGATATGTGCGCTACCTCGTTTGCGAGCCAGCCGAGGACATGATCGAGGACTCCGAGCTTCGGTGCGCCACGGACGGATTCATCTTTTTGAACGAGACGTATGCCGATGTGCTCTACGGCATCGCGTGATGAGGTATCTATATAACGTTTTTGTAAGCAGTTTGAAGACATCCATGATCTGTAAGAGCGTGAGATCTGGGAAGAGTGTTATCAGCCGAAGGAGTGAAACATAAGTGTACGGAAGACATACCCTGATTGGCGAGCAGTGCAAAGTCGTCGCGCAGAAAATCGAGACGAATGTGGATGGCGATGTCCCAGTTTGCTACTTCAAGGACATGTTCACGCCAAGGGATGGAAGTGGGCCCGTCATCTTCGTCCATGGTTGAACGGTCAAGCCAGTGTTGGATGACGGAATTGTCGCGAGTTTTTTGCGACGAGAACCGTTTGAGGATTTTTTCCAAGGCTGGTGCCAGAGCGACTGGACTAAGATGGAAAAGGCCGTGTCTGTATATTGGCGATAATCACGACAACCTCCCCATCTGGACCTTGACGATTGGGGCGAAGAGCGTGGGCTACTCGATGAGGAGACTTGTTAACCACACGATACAAACCAAACTTACCAAAGTCCTGGGAAAATGGATACCACTGACACGTCCCTGATGGAAGAGGCTATTTCGAGGAGACAGGCCAACGGAAGAAACAGAAACTGCGAGTTCGTCGTTAATCTCCCCCTTGCCAAGCACCTCCATCGCATCAGATTGCATACTGATCATCTCCGAGCGTAGCTTGCGTAACGCATCCACGTCCTGGAATGCCGAATCTTCCAAATTCTCGGAAGCCTCGAATAAGAGTCTGAATGACGAGGTGGACGGGGTCAATGTCTGCTAAAAGAGGATGCTGAGCTGATTGTGACCGAAGATGATCTGCCTCCGTTGGGTGCTTACCTGCTGACCCAGAGATCAACCGGGGCGGAGCATTGGGACCACCGGCGAACGGACTTGATCTTCTGGTAGAGACGGTTGCACAACCTTTCATCGTGAGGAGATAGTCCGCATTCTGAAGCGCCTCCATGATGATATACCAGCTCTCTCAGAGGCTTCGGAACGGCGCATTCAAGACCAACACCTTCAAGCAGATAAAATTCCGCTCGGTTAATCCCGGGGGTGGAACAGGGGAACTCAGCGTAAGCAATACTGCCGAACGGGGCGCGACTCGCAGGTTCGATATCTAAGCTTGCGACCACGCGGGACGGGATAGCAAACTTAGCGAGACTCGTGAGGAACGAATCCCCAGGTATCGTCAACGCGAGCATTCCAGCGACGTTGGTCATGATAGCTTGTGAGGACCTCGGCAAAGAGCTCATCGAAAAGGTTGGTGGATATATATGAACGATAAGGCCGCTAGAAGGGCGGACCAACCATTATCGACCATCGAGCGAACAATGCGCTTCGAAGAGGTCGTATCGCTAGGTCGTCCGGCGGTAAAGAAGCCAAGTCAAAAGCTGGTGGGACATGGATAACGGGGTCTCCGGCTGCTCGCGGACGTTGTACCACGACTGAGGTGTAGAGAGATCCAATGAAAGAAGCGAAACCTTCACACAAGGAGGCGACGCATTGCACACTGAGGAGGTAAATATAAGACTCTGGTATTGCTTGTCTAGTTGATATAAAATTTGCTTCTGAGTGGAGCTGTGGCAGTAAAGGCGTAGTACATACCATTTCAACTTCATCTCCGATATCTGTGCGCTTAAAACAGCACCCGTGCTCATCATGCCAAGAACACCACCGCATCATCAAATCAGTTTGTCCGGATAGTGCACGATCCGAGAAAGATACCCTTTGATCCAAGGTCCAGCACACATAGCCGCAGTGTGTGATCACACGTATATCGGCAGAATGTACTCCATCTGTCTATCATAGATGGTCCAAGAATCTAATGGTTCAATCATCATACGATCTCGAATGTCAACGAAGTAACGCACCACCTATTTAAATATACCCCCCAAGTGTAATGGGTTTTGTGAATGCTCAGCCGAGATTCCAAGGCTAGAGGTCATTCTCGACGAGCTGTGAGTGAGACAATCAGTATTGTTTGGCCAAGTAACGGACTGGCGATCCGCTCAGGATCTGTTAGGATAAGTACCTGAGCCTAGTCATCCTGTCACGAGGAAGAGCAACTTTGCACCCCTCAATTCGTTGGAGCTGAAGATCGACTGGAGGAGTGATCATTATGTACACGGATCAGCGCTGAAGCGCTAAAGACTGGCATATGCGGTCGTGAGACTCGCATGTGCATCATGTAGCATCAAGTACCAAGTCCAAATCAACGGTTCGAGACATTGATCGAGGTAGAATGCAAGCACAATGGAAGCGGTGAAGTAAGTCTTTTGCGAAATTAAGGTCATCGCAATGATGCGCAAACCGCTTCGCGAGCAGCATATATGCCGTCGTAACTATTTCTGCCTCACACTCCCTTCAGCAGGCTTCCTTCTCCGAGCGGGAAACTTGTTGCTCCTAGACGCTACTTCAAATTATTCCGGCATCAAAACAGTTGCTAGAGCGCGCGGGTGTTCGAGGATGACAGTCAGAGCTTCGACGAAGACGGCGTAGCGAATGCGCGGTCTCCGCACTTTACATACCGACCTTTCTCCCCATCAAGGTACGTTTGGATGGCACGCGTCCGACGTTGATGGGAGGCTCTTTCCGTGATGCGGCATGGTCCAGTGCCGAGTCGGCCACGGTAGGGGCGATTACACTTCGAAAATGAAAATCGTTGTCGCGTGGTCGACGAACATGTTGAGACTTCGGGCTGCGTCCATGGCGCGATACTTTCGCTGAGCAGTGGCGCTAAACTTACGTTGACCGTTCGCAGTGATGCTGAGTTGAGGATTTGCTCAACGATGGCTGTAGCAAAAAAAGAGATTAATGTGTGTTCTGTGACATTCCCCGTCACGACCGGACGATCTGAATCACAGTAGTAGCCGCCGAACTTCCATCAACTCAACATAATCCATACATCTGGATGATATATCTACTACACAGAAAGGGACTGTCGTGCTAAATCGTACATATTACAGTCTGCCTCAGAATTTAAGTACACAAGGGAGTTGCCCGCATCCACCGAAGACGACCTCAACAGATCGACAACTTTCCCTCGTCCTACTAGACGTCTTTTTTCGCTTCTCCCTCGTCGCCTTCAAGAAAGCAGGCAGCAATGTGGTCGGGTTGCTGAGGGTTGGAGCAGGAGCAAGAGAAGGCACAAAGCCAGGAGAGGAGTACGACCCAGACGTGGGCGTGGACGTCAGAAATGAATGCGAAGCAGGCTGCGAACTCGACGAATGCGTCGACCCAGCACTCGTCGCACGACGCGGAGCGGGAAACAGCCATCTAGACTTGGCAGAGGGCGTGAATTGCGACCTGGCGGCTTCCAACGACGACATCTTTTCTCTACAACAGGCGCCGTTCTCTCACCGATCCATCCCGCGGCAGGCTTCGACATCGACGGTGAAAGGGACAACGAAGACGAAGACGAACAAGGAGTGATTGACGTCATAGGCATAGACTCCCAAAATCCTTGCGAATATTTCATCAACCCAGTACTCAAATTCGTCGGCGTGGATGCGGAACGCATCGCCCGAAGCAGAACAGGCCGATGATGCCTACTCCCGAGTTTCGTCTTGGAACAATCCCGCTCACCAGCGCCCGGGCGAATCGTCGACTCCTTTGTAGATAATGCGACGACGGGCGTCGGCGTCCTCACAGGCGTCGTCTGTGCAGATACTCCCCGCCCGGACGGAGACACCGAAATCTGTGACAGCGATCCTCGACGGAAAAAACCGGTTAGCGAAGGAAGAACCACTGTAGCCTTGAAGATACGCGACCGTCTCTATTCAAGCCCGGCGCGCCCGAGATCGACGCAGAGGTCGAAGTAGACGAGGTGAATCGACCGAGATGCTTGACGGGGGTGGGTGCATCCGACAGACCAAGCGTCTCGCACGTAACCACGACGTGTCTCCGTCGTTGTATCCGTGGACTTGGAGTGTTTCTACGCAGTGCGGCATTGTCACCGCCCCAATAGGTGTATGCGGAGGAGGATCCTGTCGTGGTCGTCGCGGATTCGTATCCATGGTGGGTCTCTGTCCGCCTACCACACTGGCAGTCACGAACCAAGTCGTATTCGTCTTGATCCAGGTTTAGCTTGTTTGGATATTGAGGCCAGTGAGGCGAATGGGCCGAAGTAGGAGAAGTGAATGGGGTCCGAATGCCTTGGCTTGATTGAAGTCACGGCTCGTGCACCTGAAGCGCGGGCCGAATGGGAAGCACGTCAGCCCCACACAGGAGATAGAGCGAAGGTATACGAGGTTGGGGGATTTGTCACGGTCATTGGAAAGGTGGACATTGCCACGAACAATCAACCACACAGACCCACGCACGGCGGGAAAAGGCTACGAAGACACGTCACCAATGGGCTGACATGACGCGGCGACCACTAGGGAGCCACGGCGGGAACTGTAGCGATTCGGAATGCCATACTGAACCGGGGGTGGAGGTGGGAAGCGGGGTTGTAGGAGGCTACCTCGTAATCAACCCTCACCACGCCGTAAATGTGTGTCAATAGTTCGATTGCAACAGAAAGCTAGAGAGAGGCAAGGACAACTGAGATTTAGAAGGAAGCAAAAAAAGAAAAGAAAAGATATGCCTGGGTATGCGCGTATCAGCCGCACCTTACCCATCCCCGACGTCAAACGTCGCTGGGAATCTAACCGTTCAGAGAGGTCGGCGAGCCTTCTCGGACATGGTTGCACCTTGCTGAGTGGCGACGCGTGCCTATATGACGAGGCATCAGCAAGAGAGTCGTGGGGATGGAGACCCGAAGCTGCAAGTATCGCGAACAAAACAGGAGCTCACCTCGTCGTCACCTAGCTGGACATACTGCTTCTTGGCGCGCGAACGCTTGATATATTTTGCGAGATCGAGGATACCGACAAAGTTGATAGCAGCGCAGGGAGCAAAGGCAGTCGTCGTAGCACCCTTCTGAGAACCAATGTGGAGGTAGGTGTCGTCCAAGCCAGCGTTGCAGGTAGCAACCCATTGCTTCTGGGAGGTGATGGAGTAGTTCTGAAGGGAAGGCAGATATCCACGAGTGAACCGCGTGCGAGACAACAAAAACGCACCTCGGTCCTTGATGCGGTAGATGAACTCGGTGACGGGGATGTCTGCCCTGTGTCCGAAAGCATTGGTACGTCTGGAAGTTGTCGCGGGTGCCGTTCCTGAACTTGATCCTCACGAGGTCACGGTCCTCTGGGGCCGGTCCCGTTCGCACTGCATTGATGCTCGATTGAGGATTTACTCAGTGGCTGCCTGTAGGAAAAAGTCGTCTGTGACACTGTCACGATTGGATGGTGAGACTAGATAAGTTGAGGCATAGAAAGGGACTGTGCCGTGCCGAATCATCGTACATATTATAGTCTGCCTCAGGATGTAAGTACATACATAAGTGAAGGCACCAAGGTCAGAATCCATCCGCCCCATGAACAACGCCGTCCGCGAACGGCCAATCATTGTATCAGAAGGTCGTCGTGTTTCCCCGGGCCGGCAGTCTAAGGTAGTACTTTGAGCGATCCCCAGGCGTTAACGACACATTCGTCTGTACTAGCCGCGCAGGAAGATCGGGCTGGTAGTGGTCGAACAAGACGGAGTGTGAGCGAAGCGCAGCTTGTCGTCCTGAAAGCTTAGGAACACTCGGGTCGTTCGTTATGTAGAGCCGCCCGAATGCAATGCTACGGGACCCCCTTCCCGCTCAGCATAGCGCAACGCTGTCTCGCTGGTATGCCCGCCCGCCGTTATGAACACCCTCTCCTCGCCACCTTCACCCCCTTGCCAAGACTCCCTCAAGAACTAGTTGTCCTCGCTCGAATGGACGTCTACTTCATCGTACCCACAAATGCGAGCCTCGACTGCACTGGCATGCAGACACGCCATCCTCGGGTGCTTGTCACGTAGAGCGGTAGCAAGGTATGCAAACATTGGTCGACGACTCTCTATCTTCATGTCTGGCGAAACACAAAATGAGTACATAGAACAACGCGCAGATCCCTGCAGCCGATAACTTCTTACCTTGATAAGTGCTCCAGGGACTGATCCGAAAGCCAACCCGGTCTTCACCAGCATCCACGACCGCCGTGACGATCTCCCTCGCAAACCTCATCCGGCCTTCACCCCATCTATCCGTGCGGTTGTTGGACACTGTCTGAAGGAACTGGTCCACCAGGTAACCGTTTGCCATTATCCACACACCGTCGAATCCAGCCCGGTGCACGGCGTCTCCTTCCGCTTTTGAATACGCGGCGATGTACACTTTGATCTCATCCTCGGTCAACGGGCGCGGTCCCTTCGGCTGGCCGGACAACGTGAATCCGACACAGACACATACGGCGAGGGCGGCTTCTCAAGGACGTCTGCATCTGCAGCGCGATCCCGTGCCCAGAGTTGGAGGAAAATGTACGATCCCTTCACATGGACCGCGTCTCAGGTCTGTGACCTAATTTATCATACACGGGTCAAGATTCAAAAACTGGACGAAACCCATAGATGCATCACGTACCTTTTCCCAACCATCAGTTCGCTCGTCTGTATAGATACCTGGGATGTGTGCATATCCTCCTGCGTTATGGGAGAATGAATGTAGCTTCCGTGATGAGAAGTGTCCCAAGTGTGAAGGCGCGCTGAGCGTAGTAGGATGAGGCCCGGGAACATGGGAGGCATATGCTCGGAAACGGGTCAAAGGTGAGAGGACGACGCGGTGCTGAAGCATCCGGCCAACCTTGATTGGCTTGAAAAGAGCAGGAGGGTATTGTAAATGGTCAGGTATTTCGCAGTCATGCCAGCCCCTCGGACCCCGACAGGAAGCGTGGTCTTGAGCTTTGGTGGCGGGTTCGGATCGTTGGCTGCAAAAGTAAGTCAGACCAAACTCAGTGGAAACGTCAGAAAGCCCCCCGTCCGCCTATCACACTGGCAGTCACGAACTAAGTCATATTCGTCTTGATCCAGATTTAGCTTGTTTGGATATTGAGGCCAGTGAGGCGAATGGGCAGAATTAGGAGAAGCAAAGCGTGTGAATGGGGCCCGAATGCAATGCCTTGGCTTGATTGAAGTCACGACTCGTGCACCTGAAGCGCGGACCGAATGGGAAGCACGTCAGCACCACACAGGAGATAGAGCGACGGTATACGAGGTTGGGGGATTTGTCACGGTCAATGGAAAGGTGGACATTGCCACGAACAATCAACCACACAGACCCAGGCTACGAAGACACGTCACCAATGGGCTGACGTGAGACGCGGCGACCACTAGGGAGCCACGGCGGGAAACTGTAGCGATTCGGAATGCCATATATATATAGAAAAGAAAAGACATGCCTAGGTATGCGCGTATCAGCCGCACCTTACCCATCCCCGACGTCAAACGTCGCTGGGAATCTAAACGTTCAGAGAGGTCGGCGAGCCTTCTCGGACATGGTTGCACCTTGCTGAGTGGCGACGCGTGCCTATATGACGAGGCATCAGCAAGAGAGTCGTGCCTGTGGAGATGGAGACCCGAAGCTACAAGTATCGCGAACATAACGGGAGCTCACCTCGTCGTCACCGAGCTGGATGTACTGCTTCTTGGCGCGCGAACGCTTGATATATTTTGCGAGAGCGAAGATGCCGACGAAGATGATTGCAGCGCAGGGACCAAAGGCAGTCGTCGTAGCACCCTTCTGAGAACCAATGTGGAGGTAGGTGTCGTCCAAGCCAGCGTTGCAGGTAGCAACCCATTGCTTCTGGGAGGTGATGGCGTAGTTCT
>JBBPPD010000279.1:0-12368 GCA_038091795.1 Leccinum olivaceoglutinosum | reverse complement strand
CCGCGGGCTTCGCGGTCGGAGTTTTCCGACCGCAGGCCGGGATCTTCCGGTGCCCCCCCCCCCACGACGAATCCGTCCGTCCTTCCCCCGCCTCCCCCCCCTCGAAAAGTGCATCCGCCTTCCTCCTCCGCCACCGTCCAACGACCCGCGCGCTGCGTCCTCCCGCGTCCCGACCGTCCGTCAACCCGTGGCCTCTCTCACTCTCTCTCACACTCACGCTCACACTTTCGCTCTCTCTTCTTCTCTTTCCTTCCCATCGATTCGGCGCACCCGCCCTCCTCGAGCGTTCGATCTCCCCCGCGTCACCGACCATGCTCAGCTTTCTCGACCCCCGTTCGCGCTTTTCCGGTCGTTCTTTCTCCGAGTCGTGGCTTTACATGGCCGTCCCCAAGACTGCTGCTCACTTCGCAGCTCACCGCAGGCTTTGCGGGAACATGCCGCGCTCCTCCCATCCAGCCCGGCGTTTGCGTTCTCTTGCGCAATCCTTGCGTTCGTCTCGTTCAGATGAACGTCTGCATGCGATGCGACCGTACGACATCAAACCGACCGACGTCTTTTCATAAACCAACGAGAGATCACACGTTGAGCACGCAGGCATGCGCCAACACCAAACGAGCAGACTGCTTGTTAGCTGTCGTATCGTTCTCCTGACCGTTGCAAGTGTGTCCCACGTCAGCACTCCCCGTGACGTTCCCGGCGGGGATACCGTTCGGGAAAGGGAACGGCAGCCCGCGGAAGCACTAGGCCACCACCTCCAACGGGTTCTTGCTGCCACGCAAGAAGAGAGGGGGCTGTCGAAAGAGCTGCCAGTGATGTAGACAACCTAGCAGCAGGCGGCCAGACGCGGTGCAGAAGCTCCATCCCGAACGCGCTGCTCGTCCTCCTCCGATGAGGGTGAAGAGACCCTGCACGGTTTCGGCTTAGAGTACACAGAGGTGCCTTCCCTTTGTCCTTGGTGGTGATTGCGGTTGCGCGAGGACGTGAGCTGACATCCCCTGCCGAGCTTACGCTTGTTCGTCAACCCCGCAGGTTCCTGGTCAGACTCCACATCTCCCTCTGTCGTTTGTGTGATCTTCGTCAGCCTCACTCGACTCCTTGTGACCTTTCTCAAGTTTGTTCGGGCGGCGTGAGTTCCGACCCTGTCGAAGCAGAGCTGACTCCGTCTTTGATATCTTCTTCAAGCACCGTCTGTTAGCACTTGTGAGGTAGCCTGCGTCACACCGCCCTTGCGATTTCGGCGGGGTAAAGTCCTTTTTGGCAAGACCGAGATTGGCTTCCTGGGAGAATGGTCGGAATCTGAGATCGTGCCAGTGATGACGGTCGGTGCCTTCCCCTTCGACTTCTTAACCTGCGGCCCATCCTCGTCGAAGTTGATGACGACTGGTCCAAATCCCCCCTTCTTCCCCCTCTTGACGCGTGTAGCAGCTGCCAGCAACGTTCGGTCGTCGAGGCAGCCCCTTACGATCCCACGTCCCATGAGTCCCATCAGCAAATATTCGTTTCCCGCACGTGTGTCTTGAGTCATGTTCCGGCGGTGCCCGTTGATGACAGGCAAGCGATGTGCGCGCAGCTCTCCTGCACGGCAATTGAAAGATGCACGGGTGAAGTGAACAGCCAACTTACCAACTAACTTCGGCATGCGTTCGAACAACATGCCGTCCTTGGAAGGGTTGCCGCATGCATGTACAAATGTTAGTTACACAATGAATCCATACGAAAACAGGTTTACCGTTTCACTCCTGGTTGATTACTTTTTCAGCCTGCAGTAAAGGCTTTTCGATTCAAGTCTACGATGGAAGGAGATGATCGATCCCTCAAGGTGATAGGCTATGCATGCAGTGAGTGAAAACGTGGTATCTCTGTGGATGCCCAACGGATCTCTTTGGCAAAGTATGATGACCGTCTTGAAGAGGTACAGCGACTCCGATTCGTGCGTTTACTTTATGTCGTTCATTTATTCCTCGTCTAACTCTGTAAGTTAGTTCCTGGATATTTACAAAGGTCTTAACTGTTGTGGGTCTCTACTATATCATCTTCAAAAACGTGTCATGCGCACTTCCGCCCATTCCGTTTCCTTTCCGCACGTTTCCGCCATTTCCGTTTCCGGGATATTTCTGCCGGTACTGACCGTACTGTACCTCACGTCCAGTAGCACATAACGTTATGTATTCGTCTCACCACGCCAGAGCCTGTGCATAACAAGCAGCGCTTCGAACACATTTGGCGAAATATGCAAAGATACATTGAGATCGGCGGGGGTTATCAACTTGAATGCTGACAATTCAGCAGAGACCAGGCCATAGCAGAGAAAGGATTGGCATAAAATCACCAAGACTATCATAAAGCCGAATAGATATAAGATTTACCCCTATATACTCAGAAGTGATTGGAGATTGTTCAGGACATCAGGACAACTATCTAGGAACTTGTAACGTATATAGTGCACTATACTACCACATTTTCGAAAGGCCCCCTTGAGAAATGGGTGCTCGAGATGAGATATAAAATTGAAGATGCGCAAAAAACATACCAGGAACAACACAATTGAGTGTAGTATAACTACTTACGTACATTAGATACCCGTGCATTAGAAGAATACAAGTTGTTTGGAGTGCAGGAAGGTGTGGAAGTGCATTAAATGAACTTGCGATTAAATCTCCTATACATGTGCACCGAAACTGACTGAACTCGAACACTATTCCGGAGCATGACTCAGTATAACCCGTAATTATCTGATATTTCTGACCGTGCGCCACACTACCTCAAACCCGCTCCCCCAACGGTTCAACTGCAACTCCGAGCCATTCTGAAGTCATCATATAGGAGAATTTAGATCAGATGGATGCTTCCTACGAGCTTGGTGTCGCTTTTCTTAAACGCGCAAAAGAACATTTTCCAAGTCTCAGGCTAGGTCTCGCGAGGTCGCTCATCGATCCTACATACCTGGCATCGTGGTTAGACGTCGAACCAACGAAACCCCACAGCTTCCTACCCAGAGACCGCGAGCAGCCGCTGACAATTATAGATAAACTTCGACATCACTGATGATTCCCCTTTGAGCGCCCAAATTCCGTGCTGGGTAGATGACAGAGGTGTGAGTAACGGCATTCGGGTGATGCTGCGACGCGATCGGTGCCTCGAGGAAAGGCGACGATTACTGAGACGGACAATTTTTGCCATGGCAATGAGTGGCAGCGGTAGGGGTAGCGGACCCCCCCGGGCCTGACGAGAGCTTTCGCATGCTCGAAACTGCTACTATCCCGCTCCCTTATCTGCCCCTACTCGTACTGTAGGCCGCACTGCCCTCTAACGACCGGTCGCCCGATCCCAATCCTCGGAGAGGGATGTCAGACGGACGAGCAAGCAGACCCGACCGCCCGAGTATCGTCTCCTCGCACACAGACCTCTACCTACGGGTTAAGATCCCCCAGCTCACGAATTTCTGTGATATGGTCCAATCCCGCCGTTTCCGGCGGGCATGGGATACGTGCTGCGTCAATCAGGCAGACAAGGGGGTTCAACAAGAATCTGTCGACGATGCGGCACTCAAAATCGTCCATCTCCTTGGCGTGCTATCGGACTTGCAGAAAGAAGGCATATGCACGAAGGCCAAAAAAGGTGGACGCGTATACAATGAAGTTTCAAGTGCCCAAAAAGTTGGGTGACATGTTTTGCTGATTCGGAAGCCCGAGTCATGGGAATCCCGTCGACCCTGCAGGATGCAAAATTAAACTTTGTATAGTTCGGTCAATCCAAACACCAAAAGCGGGGTGCTACGTAAGTTTTTTTTTTTTTTTTTTTTTTGAGTCAATTTGTGTCCTATTGTGGAGCATACGTGCTCTATGGAGGACAGACTATCTAAGCTAGGGCTCCTGCCCTCCGCAAAACTCCACGCTACGTAAGTTGACTGCTAGCGTGTCTTCTACCAGGAGGCGAGGCCCATCGGATCTCTGAGACGAGGACCCTGTGTTTGCCGTTGTCGCTTAGCGGTGGGAGAAACTGAGGTGGGGGAAGAAGGTACAAATAGTTATCCGAGTAATTACATGAGCTCAAAACCATAGTAATGGACGAGCTCAGAAAGCGGGTGTCGCTAATCGATTTCAACGAGCCATACGATGATCAAGGTCATCGGGCCATCTACGGTTCCGTCCTCTTACCACGGCAACACCTTCCCTGTTACTAACATCTGCTTATCCTGCCAATGTGACAGATCTCGTCAACGCCCATCCTCTACTTAAAGATGCCTCCTCCATGAGTCTCCAGCCCTCCCTCGTGTTCTACGCCGCACGCAACATTCTTTTACCGACCTTCATCATCGGACAGATCCCCGACTTGCTCGACCTCCTCACCACCGTCGAGACCTTACGACGGTACGCCCTGGAAAAGTCCAGCGAAGCCCTCGAGTGGCAAATATATTACGAGCGGGAGCAGAACGACGGCCGCAAGCAGAGCGTGAGATTGCTAACTCCGATCGAAGTATGCACCTTGCAGGGATTCTTGAAAAGAAGTGACGCACAGCGAAGAGAGTATGTCGCATTGGTTAGAATTCTCATCCAGCTCGTAGGTTCCAAGACCTGCTGCATTCATGAGATGACGTTGCTGACATTGTGGGTCTAGTACCTTCGTTACTTGTACACCGCGCCCGAATCGTGTCTGATGTGGAAGCGATTCAACGATTTCTTCCCGGGGTCGATAGAAGGCTTTGATGGGCCTTCCGAGTTACTCTTTCACATCGACCTTTCCTATAGTGAGAAGGTGTATTTCAAACGCCTCAAGGTGGAACGCCAGGAATGGCTGAAACTGGTTACTGAGTGGGAGCGCGAGCGAGAGGGAACATTTCGAAAAGAAGGGCACGTCTCTCTTATATTTGTTCACCCTCTTAATCTTCATTCCTAATTTGTTCTGATCCAAGGTTATCCGGAGACAACGTGATCGCAAGCTTTCTGGACGACTTTCACAACGCGTTCCCACCGCCGTGCAAATCTTCTGAAGTAACACGGAACATCGAAATCTATATGAGTGAGGTTGAGAGCACCGTTTGGAAAATGGAACAGTGGTTTACTCCCTCGTCCGTTGCAAAAATTGCACAAAAAAGATATGATACTAGCGGTGGCAGCACGACCCATACTAGTACTTGTTAGAACATTACCGTATGATAATATTTGTAATGAGATTCGTAAACCTAGTCTCCAAGCCGTAGAACCACCCGAATTTCCTATAACTGTTTGATGCATAATAGAAGACGTGTGAAAGGTCTTCGGGAAGGTACGCGGTCTGATACAACACTACTCCGAGTCAGATCGTCGTTATGGTAAGTTCTTGCTCACCTTGGCAAGTTGGCACTAGTGGTGACTACAGAAACTGTGGCCAACCGGGCCACTTCCAACCCTTTGGTTGCAGCTCGGTGTCACTCCAAAGATGATGATGCTTGAATTATCAGCGGGCGGCCGGTGTTACGTAGTAATATATGAGGGCCCGAATGCACAATAATCCCGCACGCACCTTTTCGGGCTGGGTGCGCATTTTTTGGAGGAGATCGCGCAATTTTTCGAGCGGTAATGGGTCGTCGTCGTCGTTGCCGCCGCTGCCGGAGGCGCAAATGAGGCGATCGCCGATGGATAGGTGGGCGGCGGCGGCGGTTTGAGTAGTGTCATCGTCGTCCGTCAACCCTGTCTCCTTATTCTTCCTCGACCTATCTCCATCCAGACCTGCTGTGTCCCGCGTAGACAACAATAATAGTGTTCGGTTGCCGTGTGTTCGCGTTGTGATTTGCGTTCGAGTTTATCTGGCGGAAGGGCTGTTATTCTGTCGCTACTTGTTGTATTTGGACATTACCGTAGGTTATGCTTAGGCGGCCGGTGGCTGCTACGAATAGGAACAGGGCTTCGCAGGCGTCTGGTTTTGTGAGAAGCACGGTGAGGTCGTCCGCCTCCCTTCCTAGCGTGTTCCTCATTACATGGCGTTCTCGCGCGTACGATGGGAATTGGGCAGTCCAGCACGAAGTGCTTTGTGGACTCCGGTGTGTCGGGGCAGTGGGGGCAGTCCGGGCGGTCCGCTCTCCGGATATTGAACAGGTGCTTGTTGAGAGCAATATGTCCTGTGCGTAGACCGGCGCCCTGAACTTACATCACGACATCTTGTGCGGGTAACGGTGCCGCGAGCAGCGACTGGGGGGTATCTTGCGGGCCAGAGTCCTCGCCCGTCACTTCCATTGTGGTTGCGGCGGTATCTGCAGGAGACAGCGCGGGTGGGGATGCGGGTGGGGATGTGGCGGCCCTCTCCAATCGCAACATGTTCTTCCCCGCCAAGCAGCCGCCGCCGCCTCAACGACACCCCCGTGTTCTCCCCCGCGCCGAGTAACCGCTGCAGCTGCGGAGTCACCCACACCCATGCCATCTCCCACATCCTCCCCAACCCCCGCAGCCGCCGCCACTGGCACATCCCCACCCGCAACATCACCGACATCCCCACCCGCGCTGTCTCCTGCAGATACCGCCGCAACCACAATGGAAGTGACGGGCGAGGACTCTGGCCCGAAAGATAACCCCCAGTCGCTGCTCGCGGCACCGTTACCCGCGCAAGATGTCGTGATGTAAGTTCAGGGCAAGGCACGTGTTGTTACCGATGGGTTCGTCGAGGAACCCCTTTCAGCATTCTTGGATGGGTATGCAAGCGCCTGACAACCACCGCCGCTTTGTACGTAGCTAGAATAACTTGTAATACAGTCGTTTGTGTAATATGTTTGAGAGGCCCGCGGTGAGGACGCTTGAAGGGGGATCTGCGGCCAAATCCCTTCTCAGCCGTGCCGCACATCCACTCGAGTCTTCCGCTACAGACCGCCCGCAGAAGTGCGTCACTGCGTCGTGTCGGTGCCCAACCGGGTGCTTACTATTCACCACTCTGGAGGACCACTGGTATATGGATTTTCCGGAAGAATCCGGCTGGCGCCGAACTGCATGACTACACAGTACTGTAGTTCTACTCACCTTCATTTGACTTAGGTAGATGTACAAGTATGTACATGGCACGCCAACATGGATTGGAATAATCACGTCGTTTTACCCCTTTGTTCTTATGGCGAGCTAGCCCGCCGTCGGATACAGGGTTGACGTTGATAATCTGTACGTAGGCATATGTCTTGGTGGGATTCCAGTGCGACTGAAATTCAGAGCGCACTGTATCATTTCTGCGTCTTCTCTCACGGTCCAGGATCGACCGGAGGGCCTTGGCTATGCATGTGGTGCTGTACACAAATCTAAAAGTTCGTGTTCTTTGGACATCACTCCATGTGCTACGAGGAGAGGGAGGAGAGGGAGGAGAAAGAGGCAGAGGGTGGCAGAGGACGGGCAAGGGCGCGAAGCGCTCTTCTGTCCGGGATGGAGTCCCAACCTGCTGGGTATGGAGTGAGCGAGGGTGGGTGGGAACACCTTGCAGACACATGTACCTGGCAGTTGGGATCACACTCTGGACCCAGGGGAATGAGCTGCAAGAGAGCCGGAATGGAAATGGAGGCAGGGTGTGGTTGGTGGGTGCTGAAATGCGCGAAGATGTGCGCTGCAAGGCGGACGAGGATGCGGTGCCTCTCGCTTATGTCGCTTGTCCGAAGACCTTGCACCGTGACTCCGCTCGTGCCTTACTGCATGTCAGTCCGACCATCACTTTTCGGCCTGGCACTGACTATACCGTCGTTCAGATCTCAGACTCGCACAGCTGGCGGCATCGAGAGCAACGAACGACACGCCCAACTACAACATTGAATTCCGAGCGTGCTGAACGTCATCGAATGCGTGGCTTCTACCACAGGATGGGGTGGCTTTGTCGTCGTTGACCATGTGTGCTGTTTCGACTTTCTGGGTCCAGGAAAGCCCAGAGGGCCTTTGTATGTTTAGCGAACCGAACTTATCCCAAACTGTGGGCCGTCAGAGGTAACGTCAATACATCGTAACGGGCATTGGATCTGAGTCACTCACAATACCAAGAACGCGAGGGAGAGCAATAGCTCGGGCTTCTTGAAGACGTTAAGTCGGCCTTCTTGATGGCTTATAAGCGATCAGTAACAAGAGTGGGACCACGAAACCTATGAGTCTTGACGGGCCCTTCACAAGCATCGAAGAGCGCCTTGAGGATCCATGTCAGGTCATGGATGTGCTGGGTAACGAAGAGAAACGCCTAAGCGGGAAGAAGGGAGCACGTGCTCACCGCATGTTGATCGGCGCTAGATCGATCCCCGTTCCCACTGGATCGTGCTCTCCTGTATTACTAATCACGCGGAGGAAATTTTCGTCAAGAGGTAACACTTATCTCAGTCTGTCGACTCAGGATTCCCGAGTAACATAGCAGGTGGGAATAGTAAATACCAGTATTGCTCAATATGCCCCCGGTGTATAGATATACGTGTGTGTTTGTACTAATGAAACCTCTGTCGCCACAAATTTCGTTTCCGCAGCCGGTGCCAAGTCTAGCTTCCTTCCAAGTTGAATTAATGCCAGTGGCCGAATACAGGCCCCGGATACTACGCTGTGCTCGATCCAGCCCCATCATCGGATTAATTTGGTTGTATCGTTTCTTCTTTCTTTCGTCATGTTCAATCTATAGGTGGCAACAGGTCTTCTTTAAAGTAAACGGTGATGCGGTAAGCTTTCCTATTTCATTACCGATCGACGCTCGATGGATGTCAGTTTTATTTTTGGTGTTGTTCGCAGGTCCAATTTGGGGTCTCGAGTTATGAATGAGGATGCTCCAAGTCTGGGGTCCAGGTTCTGCACCTTCTCCCCATACAAGTCCTCACGATCTCTCGGTGACGTCCCGTGTATCTTCTTTGACCGGTGTCTCTACGTCGATGCGCACTTTCCATAAAAAATCGCCCTTACCTCTTGCGCACCTCAAGGAACCTCAGGATGGTATTTTCCCAGACTTCCCCGTGGACAATCACCTCTGGTCCAGGGAACAGGTCGCAGGAGCGCGCCGTCTGTCTTCTCCCTTTTATTCAGAAACTCCCACCCAGATCAGAGCCAGCGAGGAAGCGCGTGATAATAAGCTGATGCAGCAAGCTGAACTTCGGCGAGCTCGTATGGGGGATGACCCGCTCATCTCACAATCTCTATATATGCCCGTGGCTGACGATTCTGTGCCCATCACCGCAATCAATTTGGCTCCTGAGCAACCATCATGCAAGCGCTCTGGTGAACAGACGCTCAGCCTTCCGTCCGCCGCAAATGAGGCAAGTGAGCAAGCCCATCAGCATACCGTGCCTGCAAT
The DNA here is from genome assembly GCA_038091795.1 of Leccinum olivaceoglutinosum. Classification (NCBI taxonomy): domain Eukaryota; kingdom Fungi; phylum Basidiomycota; class Agaricomycetes; order Boletales; family Boletaceae; genus Leccinum; species Leccinum olivaceoglutinosum. Next base: position 3,110 of record JBBPPD010000279.1, on the reverse strand, counting down.
GCACATCATCCCCCCGACTCCAACCGTTTCTACATCCACCGATATCCCCGTTAGTCATGCCTCGTCACTCGCTGCAAGTTATGACGAAATGGAGTCCATCCTGGTTAAAATCGTCGAGGAAAGCTCGCTCACCACACAGCAAGTATTGGAGGGATGGAACAAGAGCCGTGGACGCACGGTTCACGGCATCAGTCACAGGAATTTATACACAAGATATGCCATGAAGCACGAAGAACAAGAGCGACGACGACTTGGCACCCCAGTGGATGTTCCGTGTAAATCTTGCTTCCATTCTTTCGCGTCTCTGCCTGCTGACTGTTGTCAGTCACGCCTAACATACGTGAACAGCTACATACAAAGTTCAAAGAAGACAACGGGGACACCTGGCAAGAGATCCTAGAACTTCAGGATGCGATCAAAAGCGGGGAGCCCTCGACGCAGACGATCGCTCAACGTGCACAAACCTTCGGTGAGGTCGAGAAGCTTGTGGTTGCTTTGGTACGCATCACATATTTCTGCCAAATCCTTCGGACTGACGATATCGATATCCTGCAGTTGGAAAGCGAGTCTGCACGACATGGATTCGAAGCCGCCATCGTCATGTGTGGCAGTGATGGCGTGTTGAATGAAGAGTCAACGATGGGATTCGCTCACACAACGGCTGGCGCGACCAAGGTAAGTGCGTTTCATTTTGAAAATACCCATACGTTCTTCTATTCTTGTTTCAGTTTTTTGAAACTCGCTGCCGCGCAAATCCCGCTATGATGATTGGTCATCTCAAGGCACACGTTTTGTGAGTCCACGCAGAGCCTATCGTTGAGGAGACGCGGTAATAAATCGTTTATAAGTAACCATATATCCCTTGGGATGGTCACTAAGGCGTTCAACAAGGACCCAGGTCCATCGAGGAAAACCACCAATCCACTGGCGGGTTTTGGGACCAGAGCACCATCGAAGATCATGGAAGACCCCGACAAGCACGTCGCTGATGCCGCCAGTGATGGAATCATGACATATATCAAGGACAAGCTCCTGCTCCTCATTCGTAAGCACACATTTGCTGCTTTAGAAAATTTCTCAGAACGTTCGCACCAGAGTTAGCGGGTGGCGATGTCTCCAAGTTCAAACGCAACAACTTCCCTTGGGCCACGCTCTTGAATGTTCTCGCCACGCAAGGGCTTGTCATGAAAGGTTGGCCCGATGGTGTTTTAATGCCAGGTCAACTCCGCCATCCCAATGCGAGGACCAAGGGGATCACAGATCTTGGCAATGGTGACCGGCGGCGGCTTCAGCAGGCGCTCGTCGATGGAGAGATAGCTGTCATTAAGTTAGGTGGGCGGGATGAACGACGTAAGGGACCATCTAAGTACTCGTCTGGTGATTTATCACTAACGACGTAGTACAGGCATACTTTCTGAATTTAATGCTCCGGTGATCATAGGCGCAGCCCCGCCTGCCGACAGTCGACATGAGAAAGCCCTACAGATGTACGGAAACGGAACGATTGACTATAATGGCCCCGATCGCCTTCCTCCGTGCTTGGCAGCCGCTACTCGGATCAAGCAAAAGCCTACTCAGAAGCCCAGGACCGCGGCCACAGATTCCATCGTTATCATTGGGAGTGGTAGTGATGATGGCGCTTGTGTCATTCCAGCCAGAAGACCTACCGACACTAATGACCCAGTTATAGTGATTGAGAGTAGCAGTGACGATGGTAAGAAGTCAAATTCGAATGCACCGCTACACAAAAAGGCTACCAAGAAAAAGTGTTTCTTTGTTGTTAATTCGAGCGACGACGAGGCGAGCACTGTTGCCAACCAGGACGGGGATCAGAAAGCTACCGCCGGAGAAGATGGAGGGGAAGATTATCACGAGGCTAGCGGCGAGTCTTGTAAGCGTAAGGCCAAGACGGCCTTGCTACCGGGCAACATTCTCAAGAAGCCGACTCCTGCGCCGAGGAAAACCAGGAAGGGCTTGGAGTTCAAGAATGCCTTGACGTGGGGTGACGTATCAGACCCTGAGACGGACACGCTGTCTGTGAAAGGTGCTGATAATCCGCACTCGATCGATATACACCCTCTGACTAGTAGATAGCACGAACACGAGCCTCATCCCAAGTGCAACCAACAGGCGCTATCATTCCGTCGACACTTCCAAGCCCTGTCAACACGCCAGAGCGATTGGTCGAACCCCCAACCTTGCCTCCCAACCCTAACAGATCCCTAGTAGAACCGCTCGATAACGAAGCGTCCCACCATTCCACTGTTGCCGTCATCTCCCAAGCCGCTCAATCCACTTCTCCTCTGCCAATGGAAACTTTGCTCCCATCGATTGGGGAACATGCCCGCGCCTCTGCACCAAACACGGCGCCGCCCCTGGCCTTGAATCTGGGAATCCCTGGGAATGCAGTGCTACATTCGCCTTCTCTACTGCAGAACTCTGCCGTTAAAGAAGGCGGTCATCCTTCTCAAACTTTACAGGTTCCGTTTTTCCCTTCCCATGGGAACGAAAGAGGGATGTTGCCCTCTCAACAGGCCCTTCAGCAAGGAACGATGGATACGTGCCATGAGATGCCGACGCCATACTTTGATATGTTGGGAAATTACCGTGGTGACGGCTATCGAGGTGCTTATGATGGCTTTTATTTCGGCGCAGAAGGTTCGCAGATGTACCCTGACACCAGCATCCCCTTGTTTACGGGCCAATCGAACGAATGGCAACATCAAACATCTCTCGGTCACGGGATCAAACCCAGCCCCCACCCGTTTCCTGTCAGTCGTCAATCACATATTACGGCACCTGATACACAGCAACAGCCTTTCGTTGCATGACGTGCGCTAGCGCGGTGCACCAGATAAAAGTTTCAATATCATCGTAGTGTTGAACGTGTTGAACAGCCAGTAGCAACAACCTTTCAACCACTCCAAGTGGGCGTCACAACCAGTTAGCTAGTACACTTATCCCTTGCTGCGCTCGTGCAAAAGTTCAATCAAGCCCCTTCCCACCTGTTCGGTGTTCACCATCAATTATTAAAGAGAAACCCATATTTCACAACCACAGCCTGGGAGACAAAGTAAGATAGAGGAGGCGGGGGAGATACAGAAAGACAC
>JBBPPD010000278.1:0-12408 GCA_038091795.1 Leccinum olivaceoglutinosum | reverse complement strand
GGGAGCCTCGGCGAGTCGGGATGGGTCCAAGCCTATCACGATGTTTATATGAGGGAGGCCATGGGCATCATTGACTTGATCGATTGATCATTGCCAACTCCCACATTCAATCACCGACAAAGCGCTCCTGCGGCCACTGGCTGAAATACTTAACTTACTAGCAGTCGGCAAACCATTCGCAATGTCATGGAAATATACAACTGCTTAGTACAAGTGCCCGGGTCGACCACTGCCACTTCCTAATGATTAGCGACTTTACCTCGACCTGTGACGGTGTGCACAGCTTTGTCAAGTGTAGATCATGTATGACATCATACGTCAGACCAATTTAATTTTCCAAGAGGAGCCTTGGTCAACCTTCCCCTTGGACTGCTACTCCCACCACACCTTGCTCAACACATCTATCTCTCTTTCCAAACCAGCATGTCAACAGCGGTCAGATCAGATTGCGCTGGTCTCACTGGGCATCGAGTTGGACCGTATCTTCTCAAAGCCATCATCGCTGCTACGCCTTACAGCACTGTCTATCACGCGGTACATATGTCTTCGAGAGGCCCAAAATCTTTTGCAGTAAAATGCCTACCCAAGAAAAAGATATCTGGACGACAGCGCTACCAGATCGCCGGAGAGATCGTCAACCATTACTCGGTGACTGGCAGCCGACACATTGTGCGCGTGTGCGACCTCTTTGAAGAGGATTCGTTCTACTTCCTCGTCCTCGAACTGTACGAGACAGACATGCACGAGCTATGGTACAAGCAAGTGTACTGGAGGAACGACGGGCTCATCAAACAGTCGTTCTTACAGATCATCGACGGTCTACTTGTTTGTCACGGGAAAGGCGTATTCCATCGAGATCTGAAGCTAGACAATATGTTGTGTAATGCTGATGGAAGTGGAATCCGAATAGGAGACTTCGGTTTGTCAACAAACCGCCAGATTGCTGTTGATGGAGGTGTTGGCACACAGCGTTATGTGAGCCCAGGTTAGTTCTCCCGGTTCTGAGCGCGTACTATTTGAACTGACTGGCTACGAGAATGTTGGAGGTGCGATGAGGGAGATCCGTATGACGCCAGTCTGGCAGACATATGGTCGCTTGGCGTTATTCTGTTCACCATGGTCACTGCTCGTCATCCATGGAAAGCTGCGCGTCCCTCGGACAATGAATATAAGGCATTCCTCGATGACGAGGAGCACTTCCTCCACACGTCCCCGGTCTCGGTGGAGTTGAACAGGTTGCTTCGGTGGATTTTGCAACCAGTCTCCAGGAAGCGGTTGGCACTCCCACTGATCCGGAAAGTCGTTCTAGGCATCGATACATTTTATAAAAAACCTGTGGAGACACGTAAGTGCTCCACACCTCTCACGAAATGTAAACTTGAGCTGACACTCGTTCTCAGAGGCTAAAAGGGAGTCATTGTTGGGGATGAGAAACTTGCTGCGACGTCGCTGACCGCCCTGTTTGTGTGCCAGCGAGGCATTGTATGATAGCGCTCATTTCAGTCACTGTACTATAGAATATGGCATCGCTGTAACATGTCCATCATTGTGTGAGGCGGGTGACGGACCTGCTGCGATCTGGTAGTAGTATATCCAATCTTGAATCGAGTCCCCTCAGCTCGTCGACTTCAAGTTGGCGGCGAGTTGCAGTGGATTGTTTGAATCTGCACAGCCACTCCACAAAATCTCATTTGGTATTTAGGAGCTTTGACACTAACAGAGTAGTAACTCGACCAGAACCACGATCTCTGCAGTCGTCACTCTGAGCAGCTTTCTCTGATTACGTGCTTTCATCTTTATTTCTTGTCTCTGCTTGCCTTCTTTAGTACCCACGATGGACGCGTGTCGAGACTTCGCTGGGATGCGAATCGACCGCTACATCATATCCAGCTCCATCGGCGCCGGCGCCGGTGGAACGGTATACCAGGCTACGGATATATCCATACCATATTCCCCTGCTCTCGCCATCAAGTGTGTACGAGAGAGTGACTGTCCTGGACGCCGCAACCAGCAGGTCACAGAGATCCGCAACCAGCGCGCAGTAGATGGCTGTGACCAGGTACTCAAGCTTCTCGACGCGTTCCAAAACGAAGGGTACTTGTTCATCGTCATGCCACTGTGCAACATCGACATGCATCAAGCCATTTGGAACCGAAGGGTGTACTGGCAGAACGACGCACTCATTAAGCAGGTCTTCCTGGACGTGCTCAACGGCGTCCTCCGTTGTCACGAGAAGGGGATATTCCACAGGGACCTCAAGCCAGAAAACATAATGTGCAACGCGAATGGGACCAGTGTTCAGATTGCCGATTTCGGCTTGTCTTCCAACCAACGCGTGTGTTACGACGGCCCGTGTGGCACGGTAGCCTACATCGGTCCAGGTTAGTCACTCATCGTAAATCACCAGATTAGTTAAACTGACTCGCCGAGAGACTGCTGGGTTGAGAGGGGTGGGTATTACTTTGGCGACCTTGCAGACATCTGGGCCCTGGGCGTCGTCCTCTTCAACATGGTGACTTGCAACTTTCCATGGGACGAAGCCCGACCGACGGACAAGGACTTCCAAGCGTTTCTGACTGATGACGACTATATGCTGCGCAAATATCCAATTTCTGCGGAGCTAAATACATTGTTGCGACAGATTTGGGACCCGAACCCCTTGAGGCGGATAACGATGATCGAGATGCAGCGCAAGATTCAGCTGATGGATACCTTCTACAATCCTATTTTCCCATCGAGGAAAGCCCGATCGCCGTTGTCGAATGAGATAATACTGTGAGTTCTTGGAGAACGTCTTTGGTCGAGCACGACGGATACTGATGTTTCGCGCAGCGAGCAGACACATGTTGTCCCTGTGGAAGAAGTAAAGGAGCCCGGGACGCTGTCCCGTATTCTCCTCAATGTAATGGACCAAGGCACGTTTGTCTTCTGTCCCATGATAAACCTGGAGACCTAGGGGCGAGACGAAACAGAAAATGCAAACGGAAACTGGATGCGGAACATGTATTGCTGGTCAATTATTCATCGGATATATCACTCACGAAATAATGTATTTTGGATGTATAATATCATGACATAACGTTGCTTACGCTTGGACGAAGAACCTACGTGAGATGTGATTGCACAACTGAGAGAAAGCGTCAGCTCGCTGTTGTAGTTACAATCGGAGACCTTGAAAAAAGAGAGTCGGGTGATACACGTGAAATGTTGAGAAAGGGGTGAGTTACCGAAAATGGAAAGCGACGTCTGGAAACCAAACCTACCAGAGCGAGTAAATGATCGACCACGCAGTACTCGCCATATTGCCGAAAGCACTTCTTCTCATCTCCTGATCGTCGTCATATCACATGGTATGTTCGCAGATATGTCAGAACTGACAGGCAACAACTCACATTATGGAACATCAATCCAGCACACCTCGCCGTGCCACCACCTCGTTTATTTCCACAACAAATATTCGATCGGAAATATGCATTTGGGCTAGCAACTGACCATGGAGGCTGGCACGATTGCATCTGTGAGAATCGCATGGCTGGTCAGCCGCTGCTCATACTTATTCGCATGTGAGCGTCAGCCACATATCATATCGTTCTCTCCTTCCACCTGCATCGATGATCGACTACATCACCAACACCAACCTGACTCGGAAGACCGATCATATACCACTCTTCGTACGTCTTCAGCGTGCCACCTTGATAGACTGAGCTGACTCGGAACTCTAGGACATGGCCGGATCACGGCCGTTCGTGGTCTGTAGCCTCGATTCCAAGCGGTATGCTCCAACGGGAAGGAAACCTGGCAAGGAGAACCTGCCACCGGTTACAAGGCCTCCGGTCACGAAGGAAGGATCGTCTATTCCTCGGGGAGCTCCGACCCAGCCGCGACTTGGTTCTCGACCTACTATCGTCTCGAAGGTGGAATCGCGCCGCGGATCGAACAAGACCACAGAGGTGCGGCCGCTGACATGCTTGCCTGGAGTTTTGTCTGATTGTGTCGAGCCAGCGTGTGTCCAAGCCATTGGGGACCGTACAGAAATCGGAGGATCGCAAGATGATGAACGGACGCCCGGCATCCACGCGCTCGACGCAAGGGAAGATCAGGAACGAAGGCCTGCCTCGACCTAGTTGCGTTCTCGGCTTCCGCACTCATCAATCCTCGGTCGGCGTGAAAGCAGCTGGAAAGGGGAACCGAGGCCGTACGGTCGATGGAACCCTTCCAAGGAACTTGGGAACCCTTCTTCATCAGACGTCCTCTATTGACGCTGGTGTGGCCAAGACGGTGGCGCAGGCCAAGCTATTGGGGACCGTACAGAAATTGGAGGATCGTAAGATGATGAACGGACGCTCGGCATACACACGCTCGATGCAAGGGAAGATTGGGAGCGAAGGCCTGCCTCGACCTACTTGCGTTCCCGGCTTCCGAGCCAATCAATCCTTGGTCGGCGTCAAAGCAGATGAGAAGGGGAACCAAGGCCATATAGTCGGGGGAACCCTTCCAAGGACCCTTCTTCATCAGACATCCTCAACTGACGCTGGAGTCTCCAAGACGGTGGCGCAGGCCAAGCCCGCGGTGGCCGGTGTCGAGAAGTCTGGTTTCGTCGGCCGTTGTGAGATTGGAACGCAGACTAGCAATCGACAGCTCACAGAAGTAGAAACGGTAGCCAATATCCACCCTCGCATGGTACCTTCTTCAGTCGGCTGGTCATCTCCGTCGTCTCCAGACGTGTCCTTCCCCTCTCAGTGCTCGACGATTGTTGTCGATGAGGATGAAAAGAAAGTCAAGACGCCAACGATGACCTGTGAGGAGAAGGCCCTGGCTCGCAGGTTTGCACTAGCAACAGGCGAAATGGATAGTCCGTCCGTTGCCACTCTCTTGTCGTCCCTACCGGATGAAAAGCAAGTCAAGACGCTGACGATGACCTGTGAGGAGAAGGCCCTGGCTCGCAGGTTTGCACTAGCAACAGGCGAGATGGATAGCCCGTCCGTTGCCACTCTCTTGTCGTCCCTACCAGTGACCCGTGCAGAAGAACGTCCGGTAGGCCCCCGTGGTCAGAGCAGACGGTGCGAGTGATATCAACAGGCTTATGAAAGGCCGCTCGAACAGCTATCCGTCGTGCCATCGACATCGCCCGGACCTTCCTGTCGCCTCCAGAACGAACGCCACCTGCCGTTGCGACCCAGTCAAAGAAGATGGGCACGAACGTGTCGCGGATTCGAGAGCTGTTTATTTCGCCGACCAACAAAGGGGAAGAAGAATCCAACGAGAATGATGGAGATGGAAATGCTTGGAGCGCAAAGAAAGGTGGGGAATGCTCGTCTTGGTTCCGACGTCGTTGCGATGGCGGTCGTCACCAAGCTCGGGACATCTACTCGCCTATGAAGTTCTTTTCGTTTCATCATCAAAGTTCGCTTTCTTCAGAAACCCTCAATTATTCCGACACCAAACTTTGCCTCAAGTCAACAGCTCGCACCATCGAGAAGCGAAGCGATGTCGATATATTCGCTCTTTGGGTTCAAGTTCAACAACATATCTAGTACCCACAATCGCGACCTTATATTGCGACACCAGCCCCCATGCGACGATTCCATTTGCCCCCACTATCAAGCCAGTGGTGCCAGCTTGCACCCTTCTTGCCGACCCTTTGGACACTCTATGACTTCGGAGATCCTGGAGAATTCGCGACACGAGCCCGATGCGATGTTTTTCGAACATCACATCTACGACTACAAGATTGCTTGGCGGGTTCGGCATGGCTCATATCAATACCCTAGTCAAGGCTGTCATTGCGTGAGTCAACGAGCCTGTAATTTCTTTTCAATGCGAACTGACCGATCTCCTTTTCGTGCAGTGACATCTTCTTTGTACACGAACGTGGTGTATGGATATCCTTCTGGAGCGTAAGTTATCACAGTATATCCTTTGAACCATTTGACTTCCTTCGTCCACAGTTTGCAATACTAGGTGGTATCGACAGTGTATCCATTGTCAATGGTTATCTAATTCAATACGTGTGAGTGCTTGGGTGCTCGTGTTGACATGACCTCGGTAGTAACCGTATTCATAGTTCGTGGAGGGCCTGCTTCGCGATAGAAGCCATACTTGTGCGAAAATACTTGCAACATCTTTGCTCCACTATTCACCTGTCTAATTCACATTTGTCGTCTTGTTCATTCTCACCATCTTTTTCATTCCAGAAACTGCTTACGTACGAGACAAGATTCCACTCGAAGAACAATCGGTTGTTTCGGACGATCAGAGGCCGAACGGTGACAAGGTCGCAACACCAAACGCAGAGGTCGACGTTCTCGAGGGCGAGCCCAAGTACTTGTACTGGCACTCCCTGCGACCAGTCGCTAGATCCTCGATTCACCGACGAGAGCTTCTTCAAAATTTCCCTTCGACCGTTTACGTTGCTCTGCAGTCCCGTAGTCGCGTGGGGCACGCTCGTGAACGGAACTACGGACTCCTGGAGTGAGTCTCTCGCTCGCCCCGTTCTCCGATGCAGCACAAATAACAGCAGTATTACTTGGCAGTTGTGGCCCTTTCCATCTCGATTTCATTGTTGTTCTCGTCCCCAGAATACGGATATAACTTCCAACCTAGTCCTGTGGGTCTCGGGCGTCGGTTCGTTGTTCTCCGCTATTGTTGGAAACGCGCTCGCAGGACCGTTGTCGGACTGGTCCGTCACATTTCTTTCGCGTCACAACAAAGGCATCTACGAGCCCGAGTGCGTGTTTCGTTGTCGTTTCTGATTGGCCGCCTAGCTATTATACTAACGACGGAACCATGTTCAGGCTGTTCATGGTCGTCCCCATGCTGGTCTGCACGACCATCGGGTGGTTCGGGTGGGCAATCACTACTTTCGTGTGTTGTGGATCGCTCCCACTATCTTTTATTCGTTGATCACTTTTGGGCTTGCGGTCGGGTCTGTTGGGTGCGTATCCCTTTCTCTCTTGCGCTTTCCTTATCGCTCCCCCCTCCCATTTTCCTCTTGGCGAGAAGCCGACGCGTTGGAACTGACCCACGGGGACCGTGACTACAGGATCTTTGCCTACGTCCTGGATGCACACGCCAACTATGCAACAGAATCGTTTTCAGCCATCAAGTATGCGATCTCCGATGATGTCGGCGAGGTGCCTGATCTGATGTCATGCTTCTTTTCTTCTTTGAATTCTACTTCTCAAGGTCTCGACATCGTGGTAATTCGACGCGTTCACGTCGACGTGATCGTTGCGGTCCAATTCAATTCGATCATTGTCAATGTGATGATAGGCAGTCTGTGCGAGAACATTTTCATATCGCGTTGACGTACTTTTTCGTGCCGTGGTTGAATAGTCAAGGTATGGTCGACTCATTTTATCTTTTCTTCGTGGATTCACTGAAAAATCACAATCGTCTATCGCTGGGCACTGCTTGTGTGACGTTCATCTACTCCCTCTTCCCCTTCTTTTTCATCCAGGCGTTCTAAGCATATTCTGTACGATCGACCGTCACTGTTAGCTCTTCCTCATGACGACAGCCTCAGTCCTTCTTTCTCCCGACTCCTTTTCTCTAGCTCGCCCTCTTTTGGGCGCCGGGTGGTGGCAACATCTTAGTGTCCTCGCTTGGGCCTGGTTTGAACGATCTGGTATACGACCATCTTCTGCGGCCATGCATACCCCTGCGACGATGCCTGTACGGAGGAAGGGAAGACGATTATGCCGCGCTCTTTGCTCAGTCCGAATTGCGACGACCGACGCGCCACAAAAGGTTGACCGAATCATGTCCCGGCTCCATCATAGTATCCGTTTCGGATGCACTGGGCCGCAAGTGGTCCACGATCGATCTGTTCGAAGTACTTAGTAGAGTTCGCTCTCGACATCGACACAGAACTCGCATTCCTCCTTGTGAAGACCAGAGCCCGCGGACAGCCTGAGCTTTTGTGAGGACGAAGACAACAAGGGTGATGATCATTGGTGGGAGCGTTCCCAGTTGTCGTTGGCATTCGGAGATAGTCATTTCAAGATAAATACGCAGCGTTAGTTGGAGGGGGCAGGCGTCGGGGTACTCGGTGGCTCCTGTTCGGATGTGCAACTATAGACTATAGCTCGGGTATATGTCTTCTTTCAATGTTACTGAGTTCAGATCCCATGCACAAGAGCATGAGAGCACGTGTATGCGTGGACAAGTCTTAGTGGGCCAGGGAAATGATATTCAAGTTCGGCAGGAGCCGTCCGAGTCCGACGGAAAACAACCATGCGAACTTGAAGATCAGCACGAAACGAGTCCAAGAACTCACGCTTCCTCCGAATCCTCCCAGATCTTGGTGTTGTCTTGCTCTTCCCCTTGCGTGCTTCTGTAAGTTATCCGAGTCATTGCACAATCGACGCACTTTCATATCTCATCGCGCTGTCGTCGGTTCTAGTACTACTATTTCACCGAATCCAACTTTGTTCGCATCGTCGAAGTTGGCCCGCGTGATGGCCTCCAGAACTGATCACGACCGATACCTCTCAATGCAGAGCTTCAAGTTATGAACGGACCACTGGCAGGCAGGAATAACATTGAAGCAGGCAGTTTCTTAGGTCCGTCTCATTTGCTCTGTATCCTCCCCTCGAGCTCTGATTCACGCGGCCGCATACAGATGCGGCGGGGACAGCCGAAGTCCTGTCCCATCCGAAACGCTGAACTCTTTGTACTCGTCCCAAACGGAAAAGGTTTCGAAGTCTTCCGAATTCTCTTTCCCCGACTCCTTCGCGAAGCCGCTACCCGCAGATCACGGAAGTGGCGATATTCACCGCCGCGACAAACGCTTTCTCGCGAGCAAATACCAATGCCACAATGGCGGAATCCTTGGCTTGCCTCGAATTCATGACCCAGGTTGCCCACGACAGAGGACAAAGAATTTCATCCGAGCAAACTCGTGGGACACGTGAGTGCTTTTTTGCCATGTGCACCTAACAGATTAGTACTATGGGCAGCTTGACTTACACTGTTTTGAATAGGTTCGTGACACGAACGGCATGGCACTCGCAAACACTGCGCTCGGTTTAGGATTGCTGTCGTCCGGTACGTGGTCTTGTTTTTTGGGCCGCGAAACATTCACTCGACCATCCGAATAGGCGTTGTTGGATATCTACACGATTCGGTCCGAGCTCGGAACCATGAATGGACGCATTATCACTTTGTTCGGCGGAGATATGAAGAACGGACGCACAATGCACAACCTCGTGACTCCTCTGCCACTACTCCGTCCGCCTTAATCTCGTTGCGCCTGTATCGCTGTTGATGCCGGCCAATGTCGTATCTGCGGCGCGCAAGGCTGGTGTCAGCGTCCGACAATGCGGCTCCCTGGAAGAAATGTTCACCGAGACGAACGTTCTCTAAACTGGATCGGATAGTTACTCTAGAGCAGGTAAACACGTAAGTGTGCGCCTCGCTCCAATTATAGAGGATGCAGATAAGCAACGGGATCGGCCACACGAGTTGAGAAATAGGTTGGGAAGAGGTGCTCAGTGAGGAACTTCACTGGCAAGACTGATGTCGGGTACGTCACTATGATTCGGGTAGTCGTGCAAGTGATCTCATCTCATCTACCCGAACAAAATTAGGGTCGGAGCACGTTACTTATGCGATCAAGGTACTGGGACATTGAGGTCAATGATTGCATCTAATCATCTAATCTACTAATCTATTGAACACGATCACGCCACGAAAATAACGGCATCTTGAAGGGAGGGCGAACATATATAAAGGTGGGTATCTCTGGTCTTATCCCTCATCCTCACGTCCTCTCTTCTTCCATCTTCTCCACCCTCAGATAATGTCCCCCGATAATAATCGTCGGCGTGCGAGTGGCCGTGACTCTCCTTCCAGAGATGATGAGACTGCCAGCGGCGGCGCGCAAAAACGCCCGTTCTCGAATGCTCTTCAGTTGGGGCCAAGGAAACGACCGTGGGTTTAGACTTATCGTCGTACATTATCCACTAACATTAGGTTAGGTCCACGCAGGATCCGCTAGTCCATCACGGGCGTCATTTTGGTCGCGTTGTGCATGCGTTTTGCAACGTACAAGCTTTGGTGACCAATGGGATGAGTCTCACGGTAGCTATTGAGGAAAACGGTGAAGAGTCGCTCACACCCCAGTCAGTATCTAATGAAGGTTTGTTACAAGTTGGTTGACAAATGCCTTCGAAGGGATCGACAAGAATATTTCGTTTTTCGCGAGGTGCTGAAAATGATCCCGGGGTTCGAAGCACGTATAATGGAGTCTACAGAGGAAGAAATCATGAGCATAACGGAATTGGTGAGACAGTTGCCCCTCGTATTGGTTTGTCTTGACAGTTGCAAGAAGATTCAACGAGGTGCCAGCAGCGCAAGGGCGGACGATACGAAAGGAATGAAGAGCGCCATCGTGGACTGGATCACACCGAAAGGGCAGACCCTCAGCCCGCATATCCCGCGCAACGTGAAGACTGGCCGAGGGTTCCATCACGAACGCACGGGGGCACTTCTGTGTCCTGCCGGATACGAATGGCAAAATGTAGAGTACGTTTTCAATTTTGATTTCTGGCAACGACCTGACGTGGTATTTCCATAGCATCAAGGAAAAATTGCGCAACGGCCAGCTGCAGGTCGCTGGTGACCAATGGCCTATATTTCTCTATGCGAATTATAACTATGACCCCGATGACCCATGGAACGGGCTTCTCCGCAGTGGGCTATTAGTTTCTGTACGTACGCCACGCTGCATTTCTTGTGCTCGAAATGACGCCATTTATAGGCTTATAAACACGTGTTCACATCGCCCAGCTCAGTAGACCAGGAGCCGAAGGCGACGCGCTCTGGAAACGCCCGCATTCATGGAATGCGGGGTGTTACAAGGGCATCTATTGCTTACATTGCAACCCAAGTGCGTGGCGCTATATCTGTTCGTCTACGCAATAAGACTAACACTCATTACCTAGGCTCGCTTCGCGTTGACGTCAACCCAAGTATTCTCCCGCACTGACCTCATTACAGATTCGGAACGCTTTTACAACAGCATCCTCGAATTGCTGCACGACCAGAACGAGAGTGAAGAAGTTGATCAGCTGCTCCTATGGTGGAACCGCCAAGTATTTCCTCTCTATACTGAAAGTGAGAGGCTGCCATCAAAGAACAGTGTCCTTGCGCGGATTCGTGTTAAACGTGCGGAGTATCAAGCGATGGCAGATGACTCATTGACCGCGTAGTTTTTTTGATCTTATTGAGACGCATCCTGTTTACTGTATTGAATTTCATGGGACTCTGATGTTTACCACAACACAATACCACATTTCAATGCATAACAGAAGCCAATGTGGTCGAGAGTTTATAATCAATGTATCCCTGGTCCAGATATTATGAATATTACAAATGCTGTCATTGATATGCCTGTACAGTAGACTACTGCGACTCTGGTTGAGATTGACATAGGGATCTTACAGATATATTATGCAACCAATCATATACAGGCAAGGATTGTAAGATCTTCTATGCTTATTGAACTTGCAGTTGGAGTGAGGATGACACATCTTATAATGTGATCCATGTAGGATATAAGATGGTTGTTAGTGCCATTCATATTGATGTTGTAATGTCTGCTATTCTTATTGGACTTGTAGTTGGAACTCAAGTTGGAGTCAGTATGACAGTGTGTGTCATATATCTGGTGTATCACCATGTATATAATGCCTATAATCCTGGTGTACATTGACATCAGAGCCATGTATGGATATGATATAATCTCTGTCATACATTGAGTGTAATGATAATCTATGTCATGACTTTGGTAAGTGGTAAGTGCTGACTACATGCCATTGATTGACATCACACTCAACTTGGGAGATGTTCTAACTAGTGTCACACAGAGAGTAGCTAGCATTTGCAAAGCTATGACACTGATTGATATGAATCAATGTCATGCAGTGAGTAGTTACAATCAATGAAGTTGTGACTCTAATGGCAATATCTTCCAAACTGAGTGTGATCTCAATCAATGTCATGCAGTGAGTAGTTACAATCAATGAAGTTGTGACTCGGATGGCAATATCTCCCAAACTGAGTGTGCTGTCAATCAATGTCATGCAGTAAGTAGTTACTATTTGCCAAAGTTGTGACTCTGATGGCAATATCTCCCAAACTGAGTGTGCTGTCAATCAATGTCATGCAGTGAGTAGTTACAATCAATGAAGTTGTGACTCTGATGGCAATATCTTCCAAACTGAGTGTGATCTCAATCAATGTCATGCAGTGAGTAGTTACAATCAATGAAGTTGTGACTCTGATGGCAATATCTTCCATACTGAGTGTGATGTCAATTAATGTCATGCAGTAAGTAGTTACTATTTGCCAAAGTTGTGACTCTGATGGCAATATCTCCCAAACTGAGTGTGCTGTCAATCAATG
>JBBPPD010000277.1:0-12428 GCA_038091795.1 Leccinum olivaceoglutinosum | reverse complement strand
CATCAGGAGATCGGTGATGAAAAGACATGACCATACATAGCCTTATCTGAGCATATCAAACAAACCATTTAAAAAATTGATATCTTAATGATATACCATATGAGATGCCAATAGATAGTTCGGGTGGCATTCCATGGATGATCATCCATGTATCACAAGCTGGCTGGGACCATATACTCATGCATGTGGCTCAAGACAATAACTATCACCATAGAAGTGACTCTCCAGCACATAGTCCTTATGGATAGCATTACCATTGCCATCTGTACAGATACTTGTTGCTTATATAACCAACAAGCTACAAGAGCTCATCAGTATCATGCAGATATTTGGGACCATCACTATCACCATCAAAGTAATTCTCCAGATAGTCTCCATGGATAGCATTGCCATTGCCATCTGTGCAGATACTTATTGCTTATCTAACCAACAAGCTACAAGAGCTCATCAGTATCATGCAGATATTTGGGACCATCACTATCACCATCAAAGTAATTCTCCAGATAGTCTCTATGGATAGCATTACCATTGCCATCTGTGCAGATACTTATTGCTTATCTAACCAACAAGCTACAAGAGCTCATCAGTATCATCCACATATTTGGGACCATGAACTCATGTATGAGGCTCAAGACCATAACTATCACCATGGAAAAGACTCTCCAGCACATAGCCCCCATGGGTAGCATTACCATTGACATCTGTACAGATACTTATTGCTTACATAACCACTGAGCTACAAGAGCTCATTGATCATATCATAAACGGATATAGATGACATGGTTGAGACACAGTGGGACCCTATATCATTCTTAAATTTGTTTACAAGTCTTGCTTGTGTAACCAGAACATACATGATGATATTTGTTCAGCTGCCAGTGAGTTTTGTCCTTTCAACCCAAAGTGCTGATTACATCATATCGGTCATTCAAATATCCCGCATCGTCTATTCTTTGCTGAATCTTTGGTCGCGAATATGGAAAACCTCACGAAGCAAGCATTCATCAGGACCAAGATAATAATTATAGTAGCGTATGTTACGACACGATAACAGAATCGTAAAAAAGCGCTGGCAAATCATGAGATCGAGAGCGTCGAGGGCCCCGCCACACTGAGCTGAGCGCGCTTCATGCGAATCCTAGCAAGCGCGCTATTTTTGCTTGGCGCACGCTCGGTCTCCGTATACAGAGGGAATACTTGTCTACAAATTGTTAGAGACGAGTGAAGGAGGAGGCTTGGTGGTCCTACTCACCGGTTCCACCAGGCCAAAAGAGCGTCGACTTCTTCGCGTTCCGCCGGATCCTCCAACAACTCCAGGATGCTGTTGTAGAAGCGTTCCGAATCTGTGATCAAATCGGTTCGCGAAAAAACTTGGGCCGAAGATAAGGAAAATCGTGCCTGGAAATCTTTAGCTTATTTTCTGGGTAATATTCAGGTGATTCACCTGTGTCGCAACGTAGGCGATGGAAGCCTTAGTGACAAACTTCATACCATGGATCCTAGCATTCCCCGATCTTGTTGCCTTTGGCTCTTGATCGACGGAGCTGGGAGAAGTGAAAATATGTTTGAACGCCTGTATAGGATTGTGATATTCAGCTTGAACATCGATTACCCAATTTTCCAACTCACCGAGACCAAAACCCCGCTGCGTAGAAGACCATTCCAAGGATCTTCTTCGTCGTAGGTATAATTTGAGTACAAGAAGATGGGCCATTGGTCTCCGGACACGTGCATCTGACCTGACATGAGTTTTTCCTTGACTCTTTGAGTAGATGAGTAAATGATAAGATGGACAACGGTACCCACTTACTGGACATTGTTCCAATCAAGACCAGCGGGGCATAGCAATGCGCCAGTCCGCTCATGAGCGAATCCCCTCCCCGCCTTCACATTTCGGGGAATGTGAGGATTAAGGCTTTGCCCTTTGGGGGTGATCCAGTCGATGATCGAGCTCTTCATTCCCTTCGTGTCATCAGCCCTGGCTCCATTGGCACCTTTTTGGATCTGGAAACTGTATCAGTCACGAATTCTCAATAGGTAACAGGGAGTCGCTTACTAAATCAGCAATGTCAATAGTCTCAGTCTCAGAATTCTCCATGAGACGAGTCTCAAGGCCCGGAACTATCCTCAGTAGCTCCTTGAATACTTGGTACTCCCTTCGGTCACTAAGAATCACGCTACTTAAGACGATGAGCGCAGACTCCCGGGGGATATACTCACTGCGCAGATAGTTCCTCTGGAGTTTCATCTGCGCCATCTCCCATTAGGACAAGGCCATTAGTTATCAACGTCTGAATATTACAGAACGTGTGCACTGTACGGCCGAAGTGTCTGCCATGATGTACCAACGGGTCCTGCGTCATTCTGAGGGGGATTGAGCTTTAGAACAAACAAAGTAGGAGAAAACACGACTCACGGACGCTTCTTCGGACCCAGCTCCAAAGCAGTCGCACGAGTCCTCCTACGCCGCTCGGGCATGGAGCTACTTGAGCTGGGATCAGACATAAGTGAAAAAAAAGGATGGAAGGAACACGATGTAGATGTGACTCACTCTGCTTCGCCTTATATGCTCTCTGGAATGGCGGATGAGAAAATTCGCTAAAGGAGAGGGTTAGACGCAAGAAATTCGCTAAAGGAGAGGGGCAGAGCGAGGGAATTTCGCCTGAGAGCGGCATATATGAACGAGGTCGTGTGCCATAAAGCATCCTCTGCATCCGACTCCGTTTCGTACACACGGTTCGACAATACTAGTAGATCTTCAGTGGGGCTGCGGCCGAGGTTGTGGACGGCCGGGCTGAAGAAAGCGAGAGAAAATGGACGATGCGCGTCGTGATGGGCTCGATCTGAGTGACGGGGTTGATTGGCACCGTGTGTTGTTTGATGGTTCCTGACGTGACCAAGGTGCACAGTAGGGTGGAGTGGGTGAGGACAGGGATACTAGGGACGAGGTCTCAGAAGTCAATATTTCAATTGTGAGCCACGGAATCAACGACGACACGAAACCCCACCTGCATCGTCGACGCCTCGGCGGCGATCGCACCCAATAAATACACTCCCGAATTCTTGGTGCGGCGCTCGATCTGATGATCACTGGACTCGTTCTGACTATATGGCCTAGCATATTGGAGTCCCATTGGGATGCCTTTCCTGCACTGCAGGCGTATATAGGGTATTTGATTACACTGCTTTACGGGTCGGGTTTGTTGACCTCGCTTGAATCATCGCGATTATTGTTCCCAGGATCCCGGTACACTGTAATATATTTATAAATGTGATCTATTTAGGAGATTATCACGGTAAAAAACATCGGAGGGTTTGTCCTTGAGTAAGGGAAGGACGAAAAGCTCTACTCTTGCCAGCAGAAAAGGCTGGCCTCCAGGAAGGTGCAAATTGCATGAACATCGAAGTGCGCAATGCGAAACAGGACGCGAAGAAAGAGAGTCGCAGATCAAAAGCGGGGTAGGAACCTCTGCTTTGTGCTGCATCTGTGCACGATCAGCTCGACTCAAGAGCCCAAAGGATCAAAAGACTGCAGCAACACGTCTGTTCTTCAGAATGTCGTAACAACGTTGGCTTTCAGCGATAACGGTCACGTCAGCTCAATGAGTTGAAGGCGCACTGACATCAACGATGAGTACAAGAGTTGATCGGAATCAACGTTGCGGGACAAACATCTCGGTTACCAAAATCAATATTCCATCGTACTCCTGGCGAGTTTCGAAGCAGGGCGGGCGTACTAGTCATCAACGCCTTGTCAGCGGTCGGGTCGAGGATGGTGCCAAGCACGGAGTGTACCTTGAACCACCTTGCTAAGAATCCGTCGACTTGCCGGTCCGGACAACTTGAAACGAACAACGAAACGTGTAACTCACGAGATCCGAGATGCCGGCATAGACGTAGACCAGCTCGTGCGAAAGGAAAACCAACGACGTTACCAGAATCCCATGCACCAATTCAGCGTCTCTCCATTGGGCTTCGCCACGGCCCCGAGAAGAGGCGTCGAGGCGAGCGGGCCCAGTCAATTGGACTTCCACTCTACCAAGACCCCGCTCGTCCGCATCACCAACTCCACCTTCTCCCGCTCGTCCAATGTCCAACGTCGACGTCGTCTCCAGTGTGCGCTTCAGATCGGCTATGTGCGACGTGTTTGAGATGGTGAAGATATGTGGATCGTTCAGGTACCGACTTTGGACTCGTCGCTCGGTTCTGGGTCTGCTTGGAGAACGCAGTGAATACACTCCCGAATCCTTGGCCCTGAAATTTGCCTTCTGGGTCCCTGCCATACCTCCAACCCATCCCCGCGATCTCGGTCGCCTCCGTCCGATTGCCGCTGCTCACGAACGCTTACAACGTGCTCGCCTCCCCGCCGGCGCCACCCACGCTCGCACCAGCACCACGGACGCCACCGCCAGACGGCAAGGCGAGGTCGAGGTCGAGGTAGATGAATTCGATTGTCTTCAAACTTCGGTATCGTACGTGCGCTGTGAGACATGCGCAGGGTGAGATGGGAAGCGATCTGGAGGGGGGACGCACCACAAAGGTCTACCCCGTCCGTTAGCGTCCCCTACTCAGTCAACAAATACCCGCCACGCACGACACGATCGTACGGAACTCGTCCATTCTTGGCGCATGGAAGATCGATTTCCGGTCGTACTTGGGTTTCCGTGGGAGCTTGAGCGTCTTGGGTGGGCGGAACGTCACCGAGAATCGTGGCTTGCGCGACGAATGAGAGTGCACGCCCTGCAGAGCAGCTTTTTGGCCGTCTTGGCCTTGGCATCTTTGCTGGTCTTGCAAGCGGGGGCTGTAACCGTCGATCCGTTTCGTCATGCAAAACAAGCAGGCCTCTACACGCACCTGCTGCCTTTCCCTTCGTCGTTTTCGTGGTGGCCATGAGTGATGAGTGATTTCAAGTCTAGCAGGATAAACATCAGAACCAGTCGGGCGAAGCATCCATTGCGCAACAGCCCATGCCCACGAGCGACATCCAACCCGACCCCACTCGATCCATCTCAGGCGCTCGTTATCTCGGCATCAAACCCACCCCACACACGCACATCGCCAATAGGATGTCGCTGGGGAGCGTGGACGTCGGCAACAACTGCCGCTTACCTTGATGAGAATGAACTTCGGCCTTGGTCGAAGCTACCACGTTAAAACAACCGCCGCGGTTCCGCCACTTCAGATGAAACCAATCTAACACCATCTCAGATCAGCACCCGCAAACATCGCATCGTCACGACTGTGTGCCTCACCTTGTTGGCCACGTCCCGCACGTACGCCTTCTTCTTCCCGTCCGGTCTGGTTCAACGTCTCCCCTCAGCCTCGTATACCAGCCTCACACATGTCGCACTTACCGAATGAGCGTGTTCACTTTGGCAGCCTGCACGTCGTACAGCTTCTTCACAGCATCCTTGATCTGATGCTTGTTCGCTCGAATATCAACGATGAACTCCAGCGTGTTGTGCTCTTCAATCTTCTTCGTCGCCGTTAGATGATCATCCGTGGCCACGGAATTTGGTCAACGACTTACCGATATGAGCTTGAGAACCTCGTCAATCAACAAAACGGGCGCGCTGATATACAACACGGCCTTCCACTCCACCCAGTTAAGTGGCGTGATTGCGAACAGCGATGTAAAGAACGGGATGTACAGGATCCCAACATGTAGCGCCATGCTCAACGCAATGGCGCCCACCAAGAATGGGTTCTTCCAGATTGGTAGACGAAGTAAGCTTTCGTTCTCCGACAGAGAGTTCATGGCGTTGAACATTTCAACTGTGACCAGAATCGAGAGACTCATGGTCGTGGCGTGGCGCGCCATTTCGTTTGTAAACATGTCGCATCCAATCTCAGGGTACATTGTCGAGCATTGGTGGAAATGAGTCCTAGCATCACGTCAGTCTTGTCATCCATCCAGCGGCTTTGTCTACTCACCAATTGGTGGAACGTGATCTGGGGCCCTCCAGTGTAGTAAACAAACCACCACGCATACCCAAACACCGTGGCACAACCCACATACACGCCAATGACCATGTATCGGGGAAATAGCCATTTGCCTACTAGAGGCTCCCTGGCGTTTCGCGGAGGTACGCGCATAATAGAGTGGTCGGCGGGATTAAATCCGAGGGCAGTGGCCGGAAGACTGTCCGTAACAAGGTTGACCCCCAGTAAGCAACGCGACGGCGGATACTAAAGGTGATTCTTACCTGACGACCTCGCCGATATTCGACGAGATAAGGTATCGAATGAACTGTTTGGTGTTATTATATATATGAGTCTGCCTTCTTCGACAGCTTGCTCAATTGTCGCAAAATTCGAATCTGCAAGAACCATGTCTGCAGCCAATTTAGCAACATCTGTGCCGCTACCCATCGCAACACCTATGTCCGCTTTTTTCAGCGCTGGGGCGTCGTTCACACCGTCACCCGTCTAAGAGATTTTCTGTAAGATGACAGTTCGTGAGATCAACGGAAGAGTTCTTGCCATAGCGACCACCAATCCCAGACCCTGAAGAAGGTCAACCAACGTCAAGTTCTCGACCTGTGTAGCTATTGCCAGTCAAGTCTTCGTCCTCGCCGAATATCCCAATCTGGCGGCATATCGTCTCAGCGGTACCTTTGTTATCACCTGTAATACATATTACGCGGATCCCGCAGCTGCAGTTCGCGATAGCCTGGCAGACCTCGGGGCGCGGAGGATCGAGCATGCCAACGAGAGAAACAAAGACAAGGTTTTGCTCGAAACGGGCATATTCTTGCGTGTTTTCGCTAAGATAGTGTGCAGCATTGGTGTCCTTCTCGTCAACATAGGCCATGGCAAGTGTTCGTAGACCTTGTGAAGCGTAAGAAGCTGTCTCTGTGGAAATGGCGCCCCTTAGTTCACGAGTCATGGGAACGACCTTGCCGTGAACCATGACAGACGTGCAATGCTCAAGCACAGACTCGGGGGCACCTTTGACGAATAGAGCGCCGGCGCCATTGACACCAACGAGGACAGACATCATCTTGCGATCCCGTGAGAATTCAAACGTCAACAAACGAGGTATGGCGCGTTCATAGTACTCGCTGACAGCGCTTGCTCGGGCTGCGCGTGTCATGGATGGCAAGGACTTGGTGACTTTTGCGTCTGCACAGCCCAACTTCTCGACAAGAACTTTGAGCGCAGCTTCTGTAGGTTCTCCAATATTACTGTAGGCATCCTTATCCTGGAAAAAGTTGAATGAATGGAGTTGTGTACAAGTAATCCACGAACCGTCTAGTATGTGATCTTTGCATCGTTACACACGGCACAGATTTCTGCGAGTTTGCGGATGGGGTCAAGACTCAGATCAGAGTGCTTGGCTCCTGAGGAGCGGACAGAGCCATGCGGGGAATACGTGGTTCCTTCGACTTGATATTCCCTTGGAGATTTGGTTTGTGCGTCGATCACAAGGAACTAACCAACCCAAAGGAGTCAGCGAACCCGAGGAGTACGGCCGATGCTAATGGTGTACCTTGGATACACTCATTTGGTTTGTAGTCAATGTACCTGTCTTGTCGGAGCATATCACATTGGTGCAGCCGAGAGTTTCGAAACTAGGCAGGTTTCGGACGATGGCGTTTTTCTGCGCCATCTCTTTTGTACCAAGAGCTAAACAAGCCGTAATGACAGCAGCGAGGCCTTCGGGAATAGCAGCCACAGCCAGCGCGACGGCAATCTTGAAGTAATAAATTGCACCTTTCAAAACACCATGGTGGGAAGGATCCCAGAAGTGACGGAAATTAATGAGCCAGACCAAAACACATATTACGGATATCACTTTGGCGAGCATGTCACCAAAGTCGTCGAGTTTGCGCTTCAACGGCGTTTTGTCGCTGATTTGCTGGGATATAGAGTGGTGAAAGTGACCTATTGCGGTTTTGGCGCCTATGAAAGTGACGATAGCACGTGCGGTTCCATTTACGATAGTAGTTCCCTGGACAAGAGTGAGGGGGGGAGGGAGAACGAGAACGAGAACGAGAACATACAGAGAAAAGTCTGCAGTCAGCAGGAACCTTGTCTCCGACAGCAACCGCTATGATGTCACCGGGGACAAGCTCGGAGGCATGAATACGTATGACACGGCCGGAGCGGAAGACATTTGCTTCGTCGGGAGAATACTCTTTGAGCGCCTAGAGAATGGGAGACGGACAAGGTGGACTTACGTCGATGGCCTTTTCGGCATTCGTCTCTTAGATGACGCCGACTGCGGCATTGGCAATGAGGATAAGGAGGATGACTGCAGGTTCGACGAAGGCACCGAGGGGGGTGGACTCAGAGTGCTCGAAAAGGGCAAGGACGATGGAGATTCCGGCAGAGGCAAGGAGGATGAGGACAAGTTGGTCCTTGAACTGGTGAAGGATAAGCTGCCAGAGGGGGGTCGGGGGATCGTCTGGGAGCTCTGGTGGGAGGTTAGTGAGTGGGAAAAAGGAGGACTGCAGGGGTGCGGTGGCAGCACGACTTTGGGCCCAGCCGTGTCGCAAGGCATTCTCCCTCGCTATAAGATCCACTATATCCAGTATTCGAACCTCTGAGGAATCTTCGAATGGAAGAGCGCCGGAAACTGTAAAGATAGTCCGTGATCGCATCTCAACAACGCGAGGCTCCGTATCATGCGCCTGAGATTGAGTCTTTTACTAAAGTCCTTGGACCTCAGTTGGGCATGGTCACGTAACGGAGGTCTATTTTCAACTACATATTTCTCTCCGATGACAAGTAACCACGAGAAGAAATCCGACTCGTTCGTAAATGTGGACGACGACAAAGAACTATTACAGGCGCAAGCTCGATGTTCGGTTATTATCCGCCGTATTGCGGACCTATTTTCTTCAACTACATTGATGATCAGTGTGCACGCGTTGGTTTGTATTAATCTCTGTACGGTTCCGCAGGGCGTCTCGATCACATCTGGATTCTGCTCAACTCAATTATTTTGATTTCAGGCCGATCTGGGCCCAGAGCTTCGGTATTCACGTGGCCAAATTGGCCAACTTCCCCGAAAACGTCGTCAAGGTGAGTGCTCGCTTCTCCACTGCACCAACAGCGTCGAGGCTCACACGCGTGTGCTCAGGTAGCTGGCGAAACGCAAGGCGGACGAGCTCGAGGACTCTTTGCGGTGGGCCAACATCCGGAGCCACAGCACTCGAACGAGGTGATGGAGGAGGGCATTCAGATCGTCGAAGAGCTCCTCCGTACGTGGGCACAGGCAGAGTCCACCGAGGGCACGGACGGCGAGGATGTGGCGATGGAGGACGTCTCCGCGGACGCACAGCTCGAAGAACTGCGTCGGTGCGTCGAGACGTTCCGACCGCGCATCGAGGGCAACGCGTGGGTGCAGTCGATGATCTCCTCTTTGTGAGCGTAGTTCTGTTGTTTTCCTTTTTCGTCTCGGGACACTGTTTTCGTTGCATATCTACATACTGTAGTCGCTGTCTAGTTCGTACATACACAAGCATCCGTCCGCTATCATTGATCTTGCTCTTCTGCGTCCATGGCGTCGTTCTGGTTCTCGTCTTCGTTCTCATCGACGTTTTCGGCTTTTGGCTCGGACTCGGGTTCGGGCTGGTCAGTTTGATTGGTGGTCGAAGGGCCCACGGAGGCCGTCAGTTTCTTCGTCTTGTTAGCTTCGCGGGCAGCGATGGTCACGTCCTCCCCAAACAGACGGAGACTGAGCGAACTGCACAACCGTGAGTCGGTCGCAGAACATTTGGTTCCGAGCGATATTCACGCACCTCTTTGCTTTCTTGTCGATCATGAGTGCGACTGAGATGTTGAATTTCCAGAGGGGTAGCATGAGATCGCGCGAGAGTCTTGATGAGATGTGTATAAGTGCGAAGCTCAAAAACGGACGAAAGGAATGCGGCCTTAGGTCGTATCGAGAGAAGGAGAGATGGGAAAGCGCATGATGTGACTCCTCGTACCTACAGGACGAGAAGGCACGTTAGCGAAAATAAGGAATGACGCGCCACTCTACTACTATAGTACCCACCTCTCGCCTCGATCGCCGACCGGAACGGCTCCTCAAACGACGCACACAGCGGATAGTACGTGCACAGTAGCGCCCTCAGCGTCCGTACGTCCGCCGTCATGATCGACGCTGGGTCGACGTACGGGAGCACCACCGGCAGTCCCTCGCCCAGTATACGAAACTGTGCGTTCATCCCGCGTCCGGCTTCTTGTTTCGTAATGACCTTGGTACCGCTCGTCATGATGCGGAGGCGGGTGTAGTCGTTGTGTGCGAGGACGGACTTGACGAGGTCGTTGACGAGGTAGAGGGAGCGGACGGGGTCGCCGGCGGGGTTGCGGATGAGGACGTTGGTGGTGGGGAAGGAGGGGGTGAGGTTGAGCTGGTTCCTGTTCGGTGGTGGGGTGTCGTTAGTGAGTTGTGGGAGAGGGAAAAGGATTGGATTCGTACAGGCAGGTCGTGAGCGCGGGGTCGTGTGGGGACAAAATGGTGTAAGGCATTTCTTTGAACGTCGGAGACGTGAGGTTTGGACCTGTGTGCGGTGGACGAAGCGAGGACCCGGCGGCTGGTTCCGCTGGCTCATTGACATCGTCGGCGATCATGGCGTCGGAGACTTCGATGACTGTGGTCGGCTCGGGGGACGACATTCTCGCGCTCGGCACGGCATCGGGGTCGTTTGAGGCGACGTCGGTTTCCAACCTGAGCCTTTTGCTCTCTGGGATAGTCGTTTCTGGCTCTTCTGCGACGCGTTTCCTGGGGGACGTCAATTATAACACGAGGGGCAGACATGGGGAAATTTTACCCTGCTTGTTTACTTTTGGACGGCCGACAGCTATCCTTGCGCTCCAATACAGCAACGAAGAATCCGCCAGTGTCTTGGAGGTGCGGGTATATGCGTACGCTGAATCGAAGAAACGCGTCGCGGTCAGCATATATGCGACTCTGGCGGGGTTCTATGTTACATACCAGCGCTCCAGGTTCAGCGCACTTGCGTTGCTAGGAGGCCAATGAGTCTCGAACATTTTTGACTCAGCGCGCTGGCTTTCAGGTAGTGTTTCAATGTAGGACACCCAAGACGGGTACGAAGTGTCGATGGATCGATCGACTGTTGGCATCCAATTCGTGATCCCGGGTCGACGAATCAGCCCGGGCAGTTGAGACGACACGTCCACCAGCTCAAATTCTGTTCAAAGGTATGGAAAAAGGTCAAAAGGAAAATCACATGACCGTGCTTACCTGGATGCGAATTCAGAGCAGCAGCGACAACGGCTTCGTTTTCAACTGGGTTCAAGGAACAGGTGGAGCAGACGATGCGACCGTCGGGCTCTAACATGACATGCGCATGGCGCGTTGGAGGATGCGAGTTTAAAGTCTTCGAGAACATCGTCAGAGATTCAGAGGAGCGAATCTGGTTGAACGAACCCATGAAAACCATTCCCGTCCAAGGGTTGCCAACGTTTCCAGATACCAATGTTCTTTCTCAGTGTTCCATCTCCGCTGCATGGAACGTCGCAAAGGATGCGATCGAACAAGAGTTGACTCGGGGATAAGGAGGCCCTGCGGGCTTGAGGTTGCGGTGATAGTATCATTCGCATGGAGCGCTTCGAGTAATTGAGCTGTCTTTTGTCGAGATTAGATTATCAAGTTGGTTCGGTGGTTGAAACGTTACCTTGGATCTAGGTGCCGCACACATATCGATGACCTATAACATGAAGGCTTGGGAAGATCTGTGATGTAAGTCAAACATGCACTGACCTTGTGATGAGGCTGGACGTCGAGGAGAGCGGTGGTAACATGCTAACGGCTTCCTGTCTGGATATGTTGCCCTTGACGATACATGAGTTGTGTGTTGAGCAAATCGAGATGAGAACTGACCACTTGGGTTTCGTGCACCAAAAAGGTGTGGAAATTTTTGAACTCGGGAGACTTCCTTATAACTTTTTTGGATACATTGAACTGCCAAGCGAGCGCTTCAGGGTACCTGTGCATTCCATACGCGTAAGGTATATTTACACAAGACTAGAGCTCACCAGGGTATTTGGGCAGGAGGGGGGATGACCTCGTCTTCGAAGGTGACGTTCTGCAGGAGAGGGACGTAGGTCTCCTGTAGGGTTTCTCCGAGTGTTTGTGCTATCCTTCATCGCGATGAGAACAAACTGTCTGATTAAAAATGAACCATACTGTCTGCATCCGGTCATTCGAATCAGACGACCTGGGCAGAGGGGACTTATCAATATCCATGGCGACTTCATGTACACGGCCCCTCGAGAACTCATGCGTAGGACGTGAGGGCCCATTTGCATGCAAATTGGACCAGCATCCGCGGTCGCGATCACCGCGCTCAGCAGGATAATCGAGTTGAGGTTGCGGGGAAGGACTGCGTCGCCTCAAATCGCGTGATGGTTCATCAAGTATACTCCGACTTGTATGTCGATTTTCAGGCGCA
>JBBPPD010000276.1:0-12428 GCA_038091795.1 Leccinum olivaceoglutinosum | reverse complement strand
GGGGGGGGGGGGCGCCCGTCCCGGGGGGCGGGGGGGGGGGGGGGGGGGTTGGGGGGGGGGGGGGGGGGCGGAGGAGGAGCAGCAGCAGCATTACTTCCAGTCATAGGTGGAGGTAATGACAATGTACCCGATGCGCGACAGATACTGGGCTTCAGCGGGGATTTACTACGAGAAGCAGGAGGTGGGGGCGGAGACGACATATCGTCAGGAGCATCCACGTCTCCGTCATCGTGAGTGATTCAACCAAGTCCTTAGGACTTATTTCTGCAATCCACCGGTGGTGGAGGCGGAGGTGGGTTTATTGGGTTTGAACTCTTGCTCTTTGGTTCGCCCAGCCACCAGCCAAGTCCCACTGGAGTGCTTGGACCTCAACCCTGAGCGAGACTACCACTCGCTTTCTCTCGGATAGCTTGTCGAGTGTTTGATCGACAATCGTCTGAACATCCATCTCGTTCGCCTTTTCGTCTCCCTCAGTTTGAAGACGAGCGGCGTATCAAGCGAGCCCCGTTCGACATCCCCTTGTCTTTATTCGGCAGCGCATTGCCCATCTTGGCGATCTGATTTTTGTGTTTGGAAACGCATGAGATCAAGATCGGGGAAGATGATCTTGCATTCGCCTACCTATTCCTTCAGCGTCGTTATCTCTTCGCTGAGCGAATTCAGTTTCGCCTTGTTGCGCTCCTTCCCAGCTCGGTCATCCTAGAGATTCGGATACGATCACCACTGTTCCTTCCTGGGCGATGCAAAAAGATTCAACACCCACCTGTTCATGCGCATCGCCCAAAAGTTGGATCTTCAGACGATCTATCTCACCCGAGAGGCGCGTAACTTCCTTCTCTTTCTGTATCAGTCTTTGCATCACCCCAGCGATCACAAAACACATCAACATACCTCATTCCCAGCCTTGGGTCCCGGGCTGGCTTTTGACTTGGACGAGGACACGGGCGACGGTGAGGTGACAGCGACGGTGCCGCAGGTATAGACGCAGCAGGAGGTGATAAATCGGTTCCGATGTATATAACAGCGCCTTCTTTACGATGAAGATGACTACCACCAGTCTTCAACGCTCTGTTCTTCTCGCGAACAGTGAAAAGCGTGGTGAGGTGATCGCTCGATACAGGAAAGGAAAGAGAAAAAGAGATGCGAACCTCTCGCACAAGGTCCTCCACACGGCTCAACTCCTGGATCTCCTCTTCAAATGCCTTCGTATGCCAGTAGGAAGCTTTCGACCAGAGAACTGTCACACAGACGCGACGAGACTCTCAAGAAAGCTCGTCCACGCTTGCTCGCTAGACACTCTACATTAGTTCCACAGCGACAGCGCCGAACTAGAAAACGTACGAGTCCTCTATCGTAGCAATGCCTCCAACGAATTTATCCACGACGGAAAGAGCCTACGACTATCCCGCACCGCTCGCCGTACACGCTCGCGAAAGTCTTCATACTTCTCTTCCGTATACATATCCAGTGTTTGAGCAGCGAATCTGGTGGTTTATGTGTCGTAGGGCCTAGAGAGAGGTCAACACCACATCGAGAATATCAAGAAGCGAAACGCGACATACCGTGACCACTACATTCAGCTCTCGTCAACTGAACTCGTCCCGCAGTACGATTCGTGCAAGCGTTGATGAGTGCCACGAACGCTGTCCTAGCTTCCGAGCGGGAACAGCTCGCTCTCATCCTCGCCGACCTCTTCTCCCGGAATGCGTATTGTAGCATGCGTCATGTGTGGGGGCGAAGGCGGAACATGTGCAGTTCGAAACTTGAGAGAACGAAATGCGCTCGACCCAGCTAGTAGAAAATGTTGAATTGTATTCGCCACCGAATACGGACCCTGAGTAGGTGGAAATGGAGCCAGAGTCGAATGCGCATTGGAGACCAAGCTTACAATTTGCGAGCGGTGCTGGTTTTCAGAGAGATGCTCGTTAGTGAGAGCCTCGACGTCGATGTCTACTAGGATCTGGGAAGCAAGCACCTTGTCGCCTTTGCGTGGTCGAAGTCGTGCTTTTTGTGGATTGGAGTTGTCATTGTGACGCGAGCTGGTAAGTGGCAGTAAGAGCGCAAACAAAGAAAGCCCAAAAGGCGAGAGCGAAGATGCGGACGTCGGACTCGGACTCCGAGGAAACTCACGAAGACACATGACCGCAGGCGCACAGAGACGTCAGAGGCGTCATCCACTGCAGGGACCTCGCCGAACACGAGTCGTGCCTCGGGCAATCACCATTTGTTCGACCGTATCCGCCGTCAACGTCCGACTCCCCGCTCGTCATCTACCCACATGACAACGGGCTCGGATGCATTCGCGCCCGTTACTATAGAACCCGGTGACTGTATTGTTGCCGACGAGGATGGCGATTGTAGTCTTTTGGTGGACAAACTATACTAGTAGAGATCGTAAACGTTGCAAGAGAAACCAATGTCAGACTGCTCGAGGACATCATTGAA
This sequence comes from Leccinum olivaceoglutinosum, assembly GCA_038091795.1. Classification (NCBI taxonomy): domain Eukaryota; kingdom Fungi; phylum Basidiomycota; class Agaricomycetes; order Boletales; family Boletaceae; genus Leccinum; species Leccinum olivaceoglutinosum. Next base: position 9,983 of record JBBPPD010000276.1, on the reverse strand, counting down.
GGCAGGCTTGAACTTGGGCGCCGGGCATCCAGGCTTGGTTCAAGTTACATAGAGGACGTTCAATGACTACTGGCATATTACAACGGAGTCTATGCATCGAGTACAAAGTACGGCAATCGTTGGGTCAAATCTAGATTCTATGACAGTTCACTTCAATCGATCCATCCAGAGGTTCATTTCAACCAACCGATTGTTCAGGATCGGATTTTATCTGTGCGCTTCTTTTACTACTACCTAAATACGCCATCGAGACTGGATGCAGCACATTATGCATGCATGCCCAGTTTCATCATGCCGGTAGTCTTCGCCGTATGAATAGCAAAGCGGATGCAGCTATGGAAAGCTCATAGCAAAGATACTAGATGGATATCCGAGTCCATCAGTACGCCCCCACGAATTTGCACTACAACCGGAGTACGCTCCTCTGACCGGGCCATAACTGCAAGATGTAGAGCAGTGTATTTGTTTCGATCACGTACGTCCAGGTCAAATTGTGCGCGAGCAAAACCTTGGTTAGTGCAGCGAACCTCAAGTATGACGACCAGATGGTGCAAAGTCTGCCCATTCTCACTTGATGTAGTGCGAGACATAGCAACCGCAGGAGGAATACCAGATTGCTTTTCGACGGCGATATCAAGTCGGAGCGGTAGGTACTTGATGACAGCAGCCTGCCACACGGTGTATTGTCGTGAAGAACTCGCTGTTCGCGACCGGGGATGGCATACATGTTGAGGAGCTGGGAGAGGGCCATGGCGGCCTCAAGGAGCCTTCTGGTGTCTGAAGACATGGGTGGGAGAGGACGCGGCTCCGATCGAGACGCAAACGATATCGTGTACACCATCTACCGATACTGGAATCGACTCGACATCAATCGTGTCCCGGAACACGACATGAACTCGTTCGTCACTTCCCATCGAACGGCTGCACTCTCGTGGGCAGCCCTCAAGAGAAAGTATGGCCTAGGCCTGCCGGCATACGGCCTAAGAGCTTGGGGGGTTGCGAGCCCCCTTGGGTTGTGAATGAATTGAGGACATCGATTTGATACCCGTTCGAGAACAAGGTCCGATGAGGTGGTTGAACTTTCGTTTAGCAGATAGCAGCGATGCTGTACTCGTACCAGACATCGATTTGGCGATCGACGTGCGCAGCGAGTCACTTGTTGTGTGTTTGTATCACTCGGCAGTTTTGAAACAAGTCCACTCCAGCGCGTCCTGTGAGAGTTTTGATCGCCTCCGCCAATGACGTGGAGGCCGGGATCGCATCTGAGAAAGGTGTGCTGTTGCGGGGCTACTAGAAGGGAATATATCAGATGGTGAAGGAAACTGTGGTACTGCAACAGTAGAGACATTCGGAGGACTGAAGACTGCAGCGCCGGGAACACTGTCAAGGAGTGAGGGAGCGGAAGGTGTACTCGGGGAAAACATGACTGGTGAGTCGACATCCGTTACGAACGCTATGGGGGCTGCGGAGTAGGAACAGGGCTTGAGGATGGTAGTGCTGACTGGGGTGAGGTTGGTGAACGGGTATCGGGCCCTGCGGAAGGGCGCACGTCAGGAAGGTTGACAGCGGAATCTACACAAGTAACGCTTGTCTCCTTGGAAAACTTGGATTGGTTGCCGCGACCTGCCGTGTCATAATGTTTTGAACGTGGCTTCGGGTGTGACCTTTGCCATTTCGAGATCCACAACTCGCAAGAGGAGCATTGTCCGTTGGTAGCGCAGGTGGGGCAAGCCTAACCAGTCGACTGGCGTCTCTAATGCACGGTGGACGGCATAGGTCCTGACTTGACAGTTGACTTGTCGTCATGATTGGGGGCAGCATGCCCGTGCGGGCCGTGCCGATCAGGCAGCCGTTATGGTCTAGCATTTGCAAGCGGACATTAAACCCGGCCTTCTCTCAGTGATGCCTGCAGTAATAGGTGATGCGGACAGGAAGGGATTCGGTAGAAAAGTCGAGTGCGTCAGGGCAGTTGGGATGATGGTCATACCGTCTGCCTTGATGCTTCTTGTGTGTTCGCCGCCATCCTCTGGCGTGTCCGAATCTGAGTGAGCTGGTCGCACACGAGCGGCTAATTTGTGAGCTACGCGCTTGGCCTTAGTGACAAACATGTGAGGATTATTGCATAAACGAGACCTAGAGCCATACCTCTCTGTTCCTGCAGCTTTCGCAACTGACAACAGTGTTTTGTGTGGCCGAAGCACACGTTACAGTCGCAGATAGGTGGGGGATATCAAATGGTGGGGGATCTTCTAAGTCGTACGTTAGCGACCAGCCAGGACCGCCGATGGGAGATAGTTATCTGTTTTCCTTCTCTGCGGGGACGCTTCTTGGTAGTCCTACCAGGTAGGAGTTTGAGCCATTTCTAAGAGCCAACCCTATCATATTGGCTCTACTTGCAGCCAGAGGTGCTTGCGTGTACAAGGTCGAGAGTAATATGTACCGGGTTCTTGACGCGCGACTTTGCATCACTCTCGGGGATGTTGGGCGTTAAGATGGCAAGACCGGTCAGAGCAAGGACGAAAAATATTATCTTGCTTTCGCCCCTTTTCCTTGAGAAGTCGTTATCTCCTTGATGAGCGAATTCAATTTCGCCTTGTCGCACTCCTTCCTGGCTCGGTCGTCCTAGAAATTCGGATATAATCACCACTATTCCTTCCTCGGCCCAGGAATTCAACACCCACCTGTTCATACGCATCGCCCGAGCGTTGGACCTTCAGACGATCTACCTCGCCTGCGAGGTGTGTAAAGTCTTGCTCAGCAAAATAACGCTCCCGACCAATTTTGTGACTCATTGGCTACCGATAACGATATTCGAAAATAGGAGCGATGTCCTGTGGAAGGGAAGATGGAAAGGGAAAAAGGTGGGCAAGGGGAAAGGAAAGGGCAGAGCATCCTTCTCCTTCTGCATCATCAGTCTTTGCATCACCCCAGCGATCACCTAGAAAAATGCACCAACATACCTCGTTCATTCCAGGCTGGCTTTTGACTTGTACGAGGATATGGAGAGGGCGACAGTAACGGTGCAGGTGTAGACGCAGCAGAAGGTGACAAATCGTTTCCGACGTATATAGCAGAGCCTTCCTTACGATGACGATGCTTCAATGTTGCATTCTGCTCGCAAACGGTGAAAAAGTGAGATGATTGTTTGAGAGGAAAGGAAAGAGAATAAGAGATGCGAACCTCTCGCGCAAGGTCCTCCGTTCGATGGCCTCACTCTTGGATCTCCTCTTCAAATGCCTCCTCCGTATGCCCGATGGGAAGCTGTCGAAGAACTGTTCCACATACATGACAAGACTCTGAAGAAAGCTCGACCACGCTTGCTTACTGGACACTCTACATTAGTTTCACAGCGACAGCGCCGAACTAGAAAACGTACGGATCTTCTATCGCAGCGATACCCCCAACGAATTCATCTACGACGGAAAGAGCGATTCTTGCACGACCTGGAAAACCAACACCATCAAAGGCAAAGTCCGTGAGAGAAATGCAAAGGGATACCGACGGGTATACTCTCCTTGGGCCTTCAGCGTCGGGCAACCGAACAACTTGCATGATCTCGTCGAACAAGATATTCGGTTCTGACGTCTCCGTCGATTAATTGGACTATCCCGCACCGCTCGCCGTGCACGTTCGCGAAAATATTTGTCTTCGTACTTCTCTTCCGTATATATACTTGAGCAGCGAATCCGATGGTTTCAAGTTTGTGTATCGTACTACGGGCCTAGACGAAAGGTCAACACCACATCGATGCCACCAAGAACCGTACCGCGACATACCATAACCACTTCATTCAATCCTCATATTCCAACTTGTGCGGACAATTCGTCAAAACGTTGACGAGTACCGCGAACGCTGTCCTAGCTTCCAAGCGAGAACAGCTCGCTCTCGTCCTCGCCGTCCTCTTCTTCCGGAATGCGTGGTGTGGTGAGCGTCATGTTCGTGGGCGAAGGCGGAACGTGAAGAGTTCAAAGCTCGAAAGGACTGATGTGCTCGACCCAGCTGGTAGGAATTCTGAAGCGCATTCACCACCGAATTATGAATAAGTACAGACCTGAAGTGCATGACGCACGTGACATGGACTGCAGCTCATTAGTGAGATCTAGTGAGAGCTCAGCGTTGATGTCTTCCAGGATTTGAGAAGCGAGGGGTGGGTGTGATTATATCGGCCACTGGCATGATAGAGTGAAGAAGCATCGTGGTGATTGCGAGCGCGCCGCAAGCTGACGTCGCCGCGCGAACTTGAAACGCAAGACGATGAAGACAAAGGAGAAAACAGGATAGATACACTTGTCACTGGTAAACTTGTTTATCACTCTGAGAATTAAACAATGGGAGGAAAGTTTCAAATCTAGTCCGATTCGTCACTACAGTCATCCCAATCACAGCCATACATCTCGTACATCTCCACAGCGTCTGAATCGTCCTTCGACGCAACTGATCCTTCATGATCATCATTGAAACTCCCACCATCACCTGCAGATTCCGTCTCCCATTCAAGAGTATCTAGTTCACCGAGCGACAGACCAGCGTCAAGATCATCGAACCCATGAACGAGGGATCCGGAAGTACTGGCGTCGATGAAGGCAAAATCGGAAAACTTGTCAGTGCGTCGCTTGTTGCCGACTCCACTATACGCCTTCCCTGTATCAGGAACCTGCCATTCGAGTGCGTCGAGTTCAGAAACGGAAAAGTCGTTGTCTAGGTCGGCAAATCCACCGAGAGCGGAATGCGAGACACTGTTCCCGAATCTATTGAGTTCTGAATCGACATGTTCGAGATCGTCAAACTCGCCCAGAGGGGTGCGGGGAATTCTAGCCATTGAGTGCGGCACACTGTCTTGAGTGTGAGAATAGGTATGGCCAACTCCCAGACCCCAATGGTATCTGAGCAGCATGTCCCGATCCACAAACCTGTTCGAAGTATAGTGCATCAGTAGAGTTAGACCAGTCACAAGAAAAATGAAATCGCGACACCTGTTAACATAATAGTGCTTCCAGTCGTCAGAGTCTTTGGCTAAGGAGGATAGTCCAACACAGTCTGCATATGTCTTTCCCTTCGCAAATGCGGGGATGAGATGACATCCTCTTATTACAACGGAGGGATCAACGAAGTCGAATGCGTTGTCGTCGTCCATCGGAACGAACCTCAAGATGTCGAGCTCAACTCCATGGCTGGGTGGATTCCATTCGAATAATCGTATGTGTAAAAAGTCTAATCGGCGAGTGTTGTAGTCCTTGAGCCCCGGGCCGATATACAGGACATTCGCGTGATAGATGCCGACGACGCGAGCGTAGCAGAAACGATGCTGCGCTAGTTCTTCCCCGCCTCCCGTTTGAAGCATTACTATATCGCGATGGTCGCTATTGGGATTGAGGGTGTCTTGACCGCGACGAACGTCGTATGTCGTATAGTTGATACGCAGCACATTATGCTGGTAAATTCGTTCGCCTTTGAGTAGGACATGATCAATGGTGGCCTCTGATTTGCTGTAGCTGTAGTCTAGGCCCATTGACATGTGATCAGTACTCGATTCGGAAGCGTGTGCATGGATCGCCTTGATGCGGGGAAGGAGGTGGCGTTTGAGCTTCGGAACGAAGTCCTTCTCACTTTGTTCAATTATGAACAAGATAACAAATAAATTCCGGCGTACCTTTAGTGCGGGATCGTCTGAGTTCCTGTTGACAAAGGTGCCGAGATCAATCGGTCTATGTTGCGACTTCCCTATATTATAGCGTTCTTCGGGAGCAGTCGGGACAGACTCCGTCTGAATGGCAGCGGTATTGGCCTCTTGCACTCGGCGGATTCTTGCTTGGCGTCGTTCAATCCGAGTAAGTTGACGAATAAAGTCTTTTCGGCTAGTGCGTGAGTACCGTCCTTTCCCGACACGGTGTTCCCGTTCTCCCTTGAGAAAAGTTCAGAAATCAATTACAACATATGGATCACGATGGTCACTAACTGGCTGAGTGGAATATGAATCAGTTGTTCCGAACATCCGGATGGAGGCTGTGTAGTCACCGAGGGCGTGAAACTTGTAGGTGCGAAGATTAAAAGACTTTGATTTTGATGACGTCGTGGCAACAGAATTTGCAGGGACGCGCTTGGGGCAAGTGCGAGCCTTACGCCGTTGACGGTGTTCAGCCTCGCGCTTGAGTTCTTTGGTGCGAAAAGCGGGGCATGTATCAGCTTCAAAAGCTCGTATAGCATTCCCTAGGGACTGCGTGGCATCGTCCATTAGTTGGAGAGTATCATCAGTGTGCATGCGCAGCTTTGCAAGCCCATGCCAGTGACAAAGAAGACCGAACAGCTTTAGTACGGTTGTATCATGAGGGTCCGGTAACAGTCCCTCGAAGACTGGAAGGGCGCACTAAGGAGCTCGAATTAGTTAAAGTACTGGAGCACCAACTTCCTACGTACCTGGAGGAGATCTTCGAAGTCATGAGCCGTCATTCTCCTCATCTCCGAGACATTCTTTGAAAATCGTCGAATAGTATCCTTCCCAAAAGAAGGAACCTGACGGTATCTTCAGATTGCAAACACGTCAGTTGCATGCCCATGAGTATCAAGTCCGAATCACTTTCCTTTGATCAAGCTCCCGCAGCTTGTTCCCTTTCAAACTATCCAGCATGCGCAAGAGGTGCGTGAAGATAGACTTCCACACCCCGAGCTCAAATTCATGCATCATATCAACAACGAGCATGAGGAAAAGATTGAAACCAAAACTGTGTAGTTGCTCGGAAAAGGTGTTCTGGTATAAGTCAGGGTCAGCATTGATATATTCAAGTTCCAATTCAATCTACACATACCACAGTGGGAATTAAAGATTCCTCCTTCAGCAGCGCTTCAACTTGCGTCGAGTTCACGGCGTAGTTGTGCTCATAGATAAGTCTGCGCGCATCTAAGATTTTATCCTGTCGATCAGCATCATCGACGCGAATCAACAGTTTCCGCTCAGCTATATCCTGTCGGGTACCCATGTCGGGTACGTGCGTCATCGGGAGTGTGCACCGGGGACACGGACATTTTCCGAGGTTGCGTATAGCTGCTATGAGAACCCTATGTACGAACATGATTTTAGCAGAATAACAACGAGGAAAAATATAAGCTATACTTCTCAGGGTAATCAGCTGAATAGGTAAATATGCGCGGGTAGAAACGCCGCTTGATACCATCACAGCACAATATAACCACTCCGTGCTGGTAGGCGATCATGAACTCTTCATCGAGTAGAATCTTCCATTGCGCGTGGAAGAGGTCCCTGTGACAATGAGTGCAAATTGTGTCGCTCGGGGCATTGTCACCTAGATGTTCCGCTAGAAAATCCTTGAAGTTGTCTGGTAGCTAGCATGATCATAAGTTCAGTTTAGCAAAATGCCAAAAATGCATACTTACCGCCTGGAAATAAGCTGCGTGAGAACACAAGTTATTCGTCGGCTGTGATCTCCGGTACTTTGACTCGTTGCCAAAGAAAACATAGAGGGGCCAGAGCTTGGCATCACCAAAAGTAGTCAACTGTGTCGCATCGGACCAGAACATGAGGGCTGCGACGACACGAGGAAGATCGCATTGAGGCTCCGGGGGTGAGTCTTGGAGGGCGCGATGTGCTTCGAGGAACGCAGTAGAGGTAAAAAGTTCGCCGTGCACCTTGACATCACGGTCTCTGTGAGGCGGATGCCATCGCAGTTCATAAGGCTCGAAATGGAAGAGGGATCCCTGGGCTGGATTCGAAATCTTCTCCTTGATGATCGAGACGAGAGACCGATGGTAAAACCCAGGAATGACATAGTCCTTCGCTCCTGGATTCCTTGACCGGCTATGAAATGGTACTGAGATGCTCACAGAAGAGCATTTCCATCCTTCGTCCTCGCTCATCCATTCAGGAAGATCACCATCAAATTGGTTTTCTCCAAGGTGCTTGTCGATGGCATCCCATCGGGTCTGCGACACCGCGGAAGGTGAAAAGGATGGGTCACCAACAATCTCAAGTAATTGCCTGAAATTTTCCTTGGATTTCTGCGTCCCTTGGTTCCAATACCAATCACCGAGGCGCATGGAGCTTTTGTTGGGATAAGGATGATAGTTTTCGAATTGGGTCGCTGGCTTCAGCGAAACATTGACAGGTTGCGAACAGACGTTTTCAACGGAAGAGGGATCTTCTGGGTCGTGAACAGGAAGAGAGGCAGCGTTGTACACGCGGAATAGCCCGAACCTGTTCAACTGCGTCTTGAATATCTTGCGCACCGAAGACAGTAGTAAGGATTGACGGGATTGTTCGACAGGAAGGTCCGCCATGTTGTGAGATGCGGAAGGTGGATCGTTTGCGTCTGAGGCTTGAGGCAGGGGAGGAGTACAAAGTTCAGGAGGGGGAAGTGGAGACAAGCATTCTGGAAGCACGTCTGTAAATTGTGACGGTAGTCTGGGAGGGGCGCGTCTTGACTTGGGCTGCGCGAAAGAACGAACTTCATCCGGTGCCAAGGGCACGTCGTCCGTTATTTGCTGTTGCGGACAGAAGGACATCTACGTGAGCTTGTCCGAGTTGCTGATATCAAGGCTAAAATGCTGACCTGACTCGACTCAGAAGGATGCGGCCCCTCGTTAATTTCAGACGCGGTCACACTGGAGCTGCTCGCAGCCTTGCTATCTAATGCAAGACCTATGTTGGTAACGGGCTTACCCAGCCTACGTTTTTTTGTTTGATAAAGCTCTCTTGCCACTGCAAGAGCACTAGCGAGGCGTTTCCTGCCCTTGTGACATCCTCTTTCGTGCCGGGTGAAAGCGCCGAGATCGGTAAAAGTGCGGTTGCAAACACAGGTTTGGGTATAGTACGTCGGGTCCTCAGAAGTAGTTGGCATCTGTAGAGCAACATAAGAAGGATCACTGGTAATTCTGACCAACGTGTTACCAGAGCCGACGGAGTCACAAAGTGTAACACCTTTCGTAAAAGTTGCAACTCAACAGTACAATATTTTTCGTAAAGAAATCTGCGCCACATTTACATAGCGTACCCTGTGCAGTGGAAATAATACGAATATCGAAAAAGCGAGAAGGGAGAAGGGAGAAAGGGAGAATACATATATGTTCGATACAAAATAGTATATCCGCTTTGGACAAGAGGGGGCGAGGACGGAAAAGTTCAAGATATGATTAATGATAAGTGATTCCCCGTCATATAGCTGCCAAACTGATGTGATGTACATGAACCGGTTGTAAGGTATGAACAAGGCTCAGGCTCACCGATTACATCGTGTTCACGTTCGCGTTCACAGTCGACGCCTACTTTGGCGGTGTAGACTGGGGCTGGTGAAGTGTGAGGGAGGGACGTGGGGAAAGAGGGTGAGGGTGTATTACTGTGTGTGTGCGTGTGCGTGAGGGAGCCAGAGGGACGTGGGGAGACAGGGTGAGGGGGAGTGTGAGTGTGTGTGCGTGACGGAAACGCACCTCGTCGTCGTCGTCACCGTCCATCTCCCCCCGTCCTAATTCTCGTCGCATCGCCTTCGCTTCTCGTCCCCCTCGTCGTCGTTGTCGCGTCGTTAAATCCCGTTGGAGACGGAGGAGAATACCCTCAATCGCTTGAGTAGGTGAGCGTAAGCCCACGGGAAACGTAATGTGATGAGGGACGTACTGCTCGGGACAGCTCACTAATGTTATACCTTTGTCGATGTCAATGGTGGTCCGCGTCACTTCAGTGACAGGGTGCACTTTGAGGAAGAGTGAAGGATGTGCTGGAGGACGACTGCACATGGAACGTGGGCGTATGGATAGAGAGAGAGAGCGCCAGCCTGAGGGGCGTGTCCGAAGTCGCGGCGACTCGTTGACTCGGACGTCTTGCTCAATACTTGATAGTACTTATTGATTTCGTCTGGTCATCCCCGACTCCCCCTAAAAGAAGGAACGACTATCTTCCTGCCTAACTTAGGGTCTGCTTCGTACCGATCAATTACCTTCGGAAAAGAGTCTTAAAGACGATCTCATATAACTTGAATGTA
>JBBPPD010000275.1:0-12449 GCA_038091795.1 Leccinum olivaceoglutinosum | reverse complement strand
GAGCATTGGGATCTTTAAGATTGCTCTTCCGAGACCGACCGGCCTTCCGTTGTGCGGTCCGGTAGGCGTTCTCTCGCTTGATATCCTCGGGTGTCAGGGTTCGCATGTAGGCAGCGTTCTCGCGTTCGCGTGCCTGTTTGAGAGGAAGAGAACGTTGCTTGTGCTCCTATGCGCTTGGAGATCCGTTCTCGAGCACGGTTCCAGTGATGAATGCAGGTGATTCTTATGAACTTGTCAGGATTGGACTCGATTTCGTCGGTCAGTGCATCGCAGAAGGCACGGACAGGAAGTAGCAGCGAGCCGCAGGAGCCTAAGAAGAGCTTCACAATGGATTCTATAGGAGAGTTAGGGACGTACCATTGTTGAGGTTCATGTAGTTGGGATCGAAGCCAAAGAGCGCAAGCGCGTCGTGGCCAAATGCTGGCGGGGGCTTCTTGTAAACCTCTGTGGAGGAATAGCATTGGGGAGGTGACTTTGTGGCAGTCATGCGTACAAAACCGGGAGAACGCGGACGGTGTAGTGTAGCATGACGAGACGTTAGATGACGTTGGCATGCACGACACACGTTCTCATGTCCGAGGGTATCCGCTTTCTTTTATGGAACGATACTCAAGCGAGTGATCGATCACGATGGGTCCTACCTTCAAATCGGATCCGCTGTCGTCCTCGTGAGTATATACCATACTCCCGGAATCTGATGGTCACATAGACATTTGATTTGATGTGCGCGATCAGTCTATTGTGGTGCAGCTTCAATATTCACTCCCGATGACCTGTAGGGTGAGTATTACTGAAGCATCGTCCCTTACTCTTGCAGGAGATAGATGTTTAGGGAAGATCTCGAGCCCGAGGAAACTAACCTTATCCGTGGAACGCGAGGTCAGCGGTGTGAGGAGACGAAACGAATGTGATGTGGGCGAAGAGATGCTCCGTGAGTTCGCGTTCGCAACGTTCCTTGTACTAACAGACGTAGCCTGAGATCACGGGTAATGCCCACAATCCAATAAATCTTTTCCGCTGCTTCAACACCACAAGCTATGACCCTCGGTACGCTGTTACAGGCTGAGAACAAGGTAATCCGCCTAATTATATTTTTTGTGTATCGGTCACCAGTCACGCTTCGGCATTTTGCGGACTTCAATCTCAGAGCAATCACCTGACACGTTCGCAAGTCAACAAATTTACCAATTACTTACATAACACTATGACTGTCCTCCGACTCGACTCTTCACCTCGATGTCGACTTGAACAATTTTGCCAATCTTTCATCTTCCTAGGCGTAGGAACTCGCACGGATTCGAGAAAAGGTAGTCGTCGTCTTTTCTTAGTACCTTGAACTCGATTCCGATCACCGCTACTCATTAACTCTATCAAGGAAATACATCAATCGTCTACACAAGAAGGCACACAGTCCGTTCACTTCTCTTGAACCGTGCTGGCTGGCGCCGTCGTTTCCAGTTTGAATATCACAATGACATGTCCGATCAGATACGGGCTTCAACAAATCGATCAACTCCTGACCTTCATGTAACGTGTTGAAGACGTGCTCGGACAAGGTCGGGAATTATGCACAGAGGGTCAAAAGCTGCAGTCTGAATCAACCGCATTCCGCAAGATGTTCGACACCTGACCGGTCTTTGACATAGCTGTACGACGTCAACCGACGAGACATATCCATGAACGGACGTCTGTTCGAGATCATCCAGCTCCGTGGGACGGGTTCTGGCTCGCGGTTAACATTGATCTGCAGATAATCACACCGGAACTTCAGGGAAGTGTGGAACCTGCTGTGGTTGGACTTTCGGACATGGACAAGGACTTCAAGAGCGGGTCATATTGGGCGGACGTTGGGTTTAGTAGAGCATCATCAGGGAATTGAGTGGCTCGTCACCGAGTATCGGAACGAGACGCAGAGGATGGTGGCCAAAGGTGTGGTTTTTGTTTTCTGTCTTGCCTCCGTTCCGCTCCTGACCTAACCGGCGTGCCTTTTTTGATTGTGATTTTATTTTCTAGGTAATGAACATCCGCTGAGAATCGTAAAGCAATACGATGATTCGTTTCGGGTGCGGACCCGCGGGACAACCAACACGTGCAGTTCGTGCGTGAATTTACGTGCTTGGTGATCAGTCTGTACATGGACAATCTGCGGGGCAGTGGAAGGCTCGTCAGCGTATGCGTACACGCACGAGGCGTTTTCAGATCTGTTGATCAAGATACAGCCTGCGGAACAACCTGGGGCCTGGTGAGTATGCTGACTTGAAGGATTTGTACATGTATATTTTCATCGCCGGCGTGGCAGTAGTAACGTTTCAACGACGTTGACACTTTATTTATGGTAGTCGCAGTGTCTTAACTACAGCCTTGATCGAGCCAATTAAACCAAAGTGTTGCTGCCCAATGCGAGCTCCGTTGACGACCCGTTCATTCAATGAAGTTTGAGCGGCAGGATCTACTGGGAATAGTCTACTACAGTAGCAGTGGTTGTATTTCAGTAAGTAAACTACATTGACTATGGACGCGAAACTTCAAGAAAGTGAACAAAACATTGTAAACAAGGTATTTGCCGACGATGTCACGGAGCGTGACAAATATTAATCTCTAGATCTCACCTAAATATACAACTTTATCCAGTGCGTTCAGTCTGATACTCGGTGGAGGAATCGTTTACATGATAATTAAATAATGATACGCAGGTCTTATTTTGTCGGTTAATGAGTGGGATCTCTGGGATCTACGGCTCATAAGGCAAGACCAGTTTACGTCTAAGTAAGCGCCGCAACACCGTATGTTCGAACCTTACTGTAAGTTAGGATACCAACTTATGGTTGATCGTGTTAGTATCGTAAAGGAATCTATAGTATATTATTAATTTCTGTTGAAGTATCCAAAGAAAACATAGCAGCTGTACAATGTTCTACTGTATGTCAATGTATGACCTTAGTAACTAGCGACTGCAGACTCTGAATCTCAGAGATGTAGTATTCGTATCAGCGTTGACCAGAATAAGACCCGTATAAATGCAGGCACTGAGACAAGTTAAGCGCACGCGACACTGACGACCTGAGCTATTCCGTCACATCTCCATACTGGATGATTGAATCGTGTGGTGATGTACATTATATGAGTCTGGGGGAAAAGCGAATTGGCGTCGAGAAGGGCGGCAGTCAACCAACGGCCATATGCCTGGCGGAAAGATGGATCAAGCGGCTTGAGCGACAGAATCGGATTACTTACACAGCCCGTGTCCACTGTCAAGACCAACTGACCATCGCTTGACATCGAGATCTCGGACTGCGGCGTGGCCGTACAACACGGCATCGATGGGAAGCAGCTGGTCGTCGGATGTTGTTCGGCACAACCCCCCATCACTTCGGACCATATGTCGGACCACGGTGTGCCCTTCTTGCACGCGCCCCAAGGGTATCCTGACATAGTTCAATTCCCAAAACTTTATTACGAGCCCACTAGTAGCAAGACCAAGACACACATACATAGTATAGGCTACGCCGAGTTCTCACGAGTTCCCAGACCCTGGCGGTAGACCAACTGCAGCCGACCCTGTTTTCCTGTTCGAGTTTGTGTGAACCTTCTACTCGAGAGAAGACGGACGGCGCCACAGAAGAGTCGAGTGTGATCGCTTCTGACAGTCAGAAAGTCGGGAGCGGCTTCGTCCCAACGGTTCTGTCCTAACGGCTGTCAATTGATTGTGGCGTCACTTCAGGCTCATACTTGGTTTCCGGCGTGACATGACGATACGGTGGCGTCGGTGGCAGTATCAAGAATGGCAGAGTATAAAATTGGTGCCGAGGATAGGCTAATGATATTAACCAGGTTCTTTGGACCATAGAAGCCTGCATATATGAGTCAATGACATTGATTGGCCGAACGTACACGAAACTTTCAAAACTGAGGGCTCACCGAACTCGTGTGTCACAGTGTCACAGAGCGGTTACGATGTCACGCCGCTAGCGTTTGGGTTGAAGTGGGCAACCAATCAGAGCGTGCCAGCGACCCGCTACTCCCCCAGAAACGCCACAGCGCATGTCAACAAACTCAAGATTCATTGTTCCTCGAACGCACCATATCATACCACGACCGGTGCATGGCATCTCTGGATGATCTTGCTACGAACTTCACGAGCAGCAACAGCAACATTCAACGTACCCACCCATGTCCACGAACCCATTCACTACGAGCGCACCGTGCGTTCGTAGACGTGCCAGTGTGAAGCGCGTCAAAGTCCAGCCACCGGAGTTCGCAGCGCTCCAGCTAGCAAGTAGTGTCCTACAAAACGACAGGCGAATCCAATCCAATTTCAAATTGGGGCACGAACGTCACCGACTGTGACTATTTGTGACAGCACTCCTTCTCGCTGTGTAATATGCCCCGAATGTCGGACGCACTCTTGTTCCCCTCCTTTCCTTTGCCAACAACGCCATCTATGAGGCGATCTCCTAGTCTCCCTACAATATCGACCGGTTCGACAACCCTCGGAAGTTTTGGCACCCCACGGAATGCCTTGCACAGTCCGCGTATACCCCCATCCCCCGCACCTTCAAATTTGCTGCGGGATGGCATTCTCCTCGACACTTTCGACACTGGTCTCGACGTACCTGACATAGGAATTCGGCGAAAAAGACGCAAGAGCCCTCCAGTGGGTTATAACCAGAACCTCGCGACCACCGTTAATTGACTCAACCATTGCAGTGCCAAGGCTCCTACACTACAGACGAACACGATGCAACGTATCTTGAGTTGGAATTTGCACGTGCCAGACGTGCTGTTATACAGGCTCGAGTGCACCTTGCTACATGCGAGCTGTCGGAACAGATGTTGCGCACGCGTCTCAAGATTCGATCCTTCAAGCATGAGTTGGAAGATGTGGATAGTACTGTCGGACAATGGTGCGATGTGATTCGACGATCGGGACGACCGCTATATTCCAGGCAACAGCCGCGGCGGCTCCGTACTCCTTGTAAGTCTCTAGTTCTACTCGTTGCCAGCGTGCTTAAACCAATCAAGGCCCTAGACAGAGTACCGGCGACGAAGAATTCTATGTTGATCTTGGCTAGTATCCCGAAACAC
Source organism: Leccinum olivaceoglutinosum (assembly GCA_038091795.1). Classification (NCBI taxonomy): domain Eukaryota; kingdom Fungi; phylum Basidiomycota; class Agaricomycetes; order Boletales; family Boletaceae; genus Leccinum; species Leccinum olivaceoglutinosum. Next base: position 7,364 of record JBBPPD010000275.1, on the reverse strand, counting down.
CTATGTATTTCCTCGCTGGCCGATCCTCTGTTTGTGAATACTGTGACATGCCTCTTCCCAAACAGAACGGTTTCATGTCCAAGTAGTTTGTATGTATCTCCATTGCCGTCCTTGCTTGTGCGAAGGAAAATGCTCCGTCGCGCTCGATACCAAGAACACAGCCGTATTTGCGATCGCCAAGCGCCTAACACGACAACGCCCGTGCCTGGTGAGACGTCTGCGGGTTTCCTCATCACGGCGCTTTGATCACTCGCATCGATAGACCATCTTCGTCTCTCAATGACACCCTGTGCGAAGGAAAACACTTCATCGCGCTGGATACCAAGGCGTCTCATCGTCTAAGCCGACGTCCTGATCGATCCGTTCAGACCCGGTGTCCTCGAGCGACTCGGGAGTCTGGGACCGGAGGTATTCCACGACACGGATGGAAAGAACGGTTCTTGAATGATATGCCGATTCATGCACGACTTAGAAGCCTGGCATCCTCTTGGCACTCAGCGAACGTGGCAAGAGCGGACGTGGTCAAGTTGTCAATGCAGACATGGTATAACCACTCGTACCCACAATTTTACCGTTCTCAGTCTTCATCTCACAACGGAACTTCACCCGCTATGTTTCCTCCTTCCCCTGGCTCCATGCCCACAACTCCTCTCCATCCTTTTCCCTACCACGCGGTTGCAATACGCTCAACGGCGGCGCACCCTTTCACGACGTATAAACATGCGCCGATGGGAAATGGATGAGCCTCAGCTGCCTCGATGGCCCTAGCTGAGAAAGTACATCGAGGGCAGTTTCAAAGCACTTCCAAGAGACTACTGAGCAGATGCCTTTCATGGCCTGTTCATATTTACATACACATATACGACGGTGCTGCGTCATTCTTGTATATTCACCTTATTTTTTTTTTTAGATTCGGACGCGTGCGCAGTCTCCGTTATTGACAGCCGCTAAAGCTGCATTTATCGATCCAAGCAGCTCTTATCGCCCCGCTCCACATCCTCAACTGACTGAGCAGAACGCCCGCCGTATCTCCGTCCACCAGCTCTTGTGACCCGTACCGATACTGCCCGTGGTAAGGTTCACCCGCGAGAACATCCGCACAACGAGACACGGCGACGATGAGGATTAGTTTCTATTACTTACTAATACCATTGTGCACCCACATTACATGCCAATGCACCCGTTCTGTTTGTCCTCCCAGAAATTGTACTTGACACGTATTTGTGCTCAGTTTTTGTCCTCGCACGTTGTTTTGAGCATGAAAATGGTTTGGCTGGGTTATGAAATTATCCGATACTGTGCTCCAACTGTGCTCTTGCCGCAAGCAAGGTTGAGGCTGACAGCGTCAGCATTTCCCGAGTTCAATTATCTATTATAAAAGGCAACGCCTGTTTCGGACTCAGAAACACTTAAATATGCATTTTCCGTATCGTTTTTGTGTTTCACTTTGTAAAACGTCGGAGTTCTGCAGGAGTAGCTTCCGGACCTGATATGGCTGTGCTAACCTTGTGCGTCGGAGTCGGATAAGCCTGATATGGCTGTGCTAGCCACTGTTCCCAAGCCAGCAGCAAGTTATGCCTCCCGGTGCGACAGACTATTTGAAAAAACCAAGCTCGAATGTCCTCGCCCTCAACCAGCATTCCGCCCCTGCTATGGATGATTTGATCCAGCGCGAGCTAGATCGGCGCATCTTAGATGAAGCCTGCGAACCCCCGTTACTCGGCCCGGATCTCGTTTCTCGACTCTTCCCCCCCGTCGCATTTGCGGCTCCAGATACCCCTAAGGACTTGAAGGACCTTGCGACGCGCCTCAACCTTGGTCACCACAAACTTCAACACTCTGCTGCTCGTACGTTACATAAAAGTGAGTTGTCACAAGTTTCCGTACCCTGCCACATACTCATGTTTTACATAAAGATCGACGAAAGGCCGTCCCGACTCCCACCACACGCAAGCTCCGACCTCGCCCGCAAACCACGTGTTCCACCAACACCAAAGGAAAAGGGAGCGATGGCAAAGATCGAAAAGAGGACAACAAGAAGCCGAAGAAGCAGGCGAAGGCGAAAGGCGATGGTGATAGCATTGATGAGGAGAAGGAGAGGGACGGGGAACAGGGGAACCCGGGCCCTGGCGAACTTCTCTACGACCTGGGCATAAACCAGTGGAACCTCGAAGTCGGTGAGGTGACAAAAGTCGACGGGACAAGAGTCGAAGAAATTGAAGAGGTTGTTGATGAACACTTTGCGAAGCCGCAGTTGCAGACCCTGTTCACCGACACCAGCGATCCCGATCTCCCCGTCGATGGTTTATCTCAGAATGCGCAAGGTCGTTTCACTCACGCCGAACAATCCCTCGAGGTTCCCCAACAGATTGAAACCGACGTCGAAGAAGCAGGAACAACGGATGAGGGTTCTTTTGATGGACCTCCTCGCAGGGGCGCAGCTCTTGATGGAGACTCGTCACGGGATAAAGATTGGTTTGAAGGAAACAAAGGAAAGAAAGAGAAAAGGCCTTCAAGTCCTCTAACTTCGGAAAGCCGTCGTGCTGGGTTCATGAATACGCTGGCTGCAGTTTTATCGTTGCTTTCACATCCCTCAGACGATCCTGGTTCGTCCGAACCTCACCCTCGCCGTTGGTGGTACGGGACCTTTTCTACCAAGCCGTTGGCATCAGACGACGGCGAATCCCACTGGAATCGAAAACCTGACCTCATCTTGATTGAGGGTACCCTCTGCGACGATCATAATTCGGTTACCTGGAAGAGTCCCAAGGCGATCGCAGAAATGACGGAGAGTACGTTCTCGAATAATAAGACTCTTCTTAAGAGCCTCAATAGCAAAGCCTACATTCTGTTATCCTCTCAGCCGTGGAGGCGCTATGTTATCGCACTGTCGTTTGCCGCCTCCGAGTTACGAGTTCATTATTTCGACCGCTCCGGCGCACAGATTTCCGCTCCGATCGACTATCACCGCCGGATCGAGGAAACGTGCAAAATCGTATATGCTCTCGCTCGTGGCGACAAATGTGTCCTCGGGTTCGATCCGACCCTCCGTCTCAATTTTCTCCCTTCCATTCCCCGACCTCGCCGCCCCCAGTTCATGGGCATCGTTGAAGTTGACGGTACCGAGTACGACATCGTCTCTATACTATGGACGAGCAACGGTTTTATTGGACGCGGTACAGTCTGTTTTCATGTACGTTTACGTGAGGCGCCTCTATGCCTACCTGGGACTTTGGATGAGTTCGACTTGGTGCTCAAAGACTGCTGGGTCGAAGCGCCACTAGTTGAACACGAACACTCCGTGCTCAAGCGCATCGCTGGTCTGGAAGGGGTACCATCGTTGATAAAAGCTTGGACGGTGCAATACGATGGGAAAGACGACAACACGGTACGGTACAGACCCGAAGGTTGGATCCCTTCACAAACGTCCAAATTCGTTCCGCGCATACACCGGCGTCTGTTGATGACGCCGGTCGGCAGTCCACTTTCAACGTTCAGATCGCAAAAGGAATTCTTGCTTGGTTTGATCGATGGACTTCAAGGTGAGTTTTTGTTTCGTTCGAAGCGACTTTGTATTGATGGCTGGCAAGTCCACGAACAGCTTGTCGAAAAAGGTGTCTTACATAGGGACGTCAGCCCCAATAATTTGGTATTCCGGAGGGACCCTCAGGGTTTTCGAAAAGTGCTGCTTATCGATTATGATTATGCAGTCGGGGTGAATGAAGAAGTTCAGTATCCACACGGAACGGTAGCGAATCGTCCTTCCTTTTACTTGTGGCCGGTACTCACTGGTTTTGACAGGGCACGTTGCCGTTTGTATCGCTGATGATCCTACGACAGGTAACCTGGCCCGGGCGAGTCGAAGTACGGCATGAGGTCGCAGACGACCTCGAATCCTTTTTCTATGTCTTCATGTGGTTCTGTGTTCTTTTCACCGGCCCAAACGGGTCTGTTCGATCTCCGCCACAGGTGGAGAACACCTCTATTCTCCAATCCTGGGGAGATGACGGCAAGGGACTGACGCATGCCTTGTCTGAAAAAAGCATGTTCATTCACGCCCCAAACCAGATCATCGATTGGCAGTTCACACCATACTTCAACAATCTAAAGGAGCTGGCATACGAGTGGAGGGCTCTCGTCCGATTGGACGACCTTCGCAGAGATAATCCTCCTCGGGATGCTGTACTAGGACACCCGCTCACGCACAAAAGAATCATAGGTTTACTTCAGAAGTGGGTGGACAGGTTGCCGGACTTTGACGTGTTTCTTCTCCCCCCGCCACAACCATTTCCATGCGAAACATCTCCAACGCCGCCCTTCAAGCTATTCCCTCGTGGGTCGAAGCGGTCTCCCCCGTCACCTCAATCTTCAGTGGACACAGGGCCAAAAAGGAGGCGCCACAATAGCTCTGGCTCTATTGGCACTGGCTGGTTGCCTGTTCCCAAATAACTATGACGCGTGTCTATTTTTTCTGAGTCCCGTTGAGCTTTTATGTACTATGTACTTGCCAACTTAGTATGTCACGGTACGGATATTTAGTTATCCGAAAGTGAAATTATGTGCTGTCAATGTTTATAATATAAATTCGTTGTTACATTCCGAAGTTCCATTCCTCTCGTCCACGAACATCCACCATGGCCGCTAGATATAAACGGCCTACTTCCGCCTGTGGTAGTGGTCCACCATCTAAGAAGCCGAGGGCCTCGAGCCCCGTTCGTCGGAGCGATAGGGTTAGCAAAGGCACCGGCGGGGCTGCGGACCAGCTCAAAAGAGCTGGCGTCGCCATCGCTCTCTCGCAGAGGAAACAGAGGGTCGACCCCACAGCCGGTGAAGCCCGTAACCCAATGGCGCCCGAGACACCGGGCCGAAGGACAAAAAAGGTAGGCCTTACTTTTTCACACCACAACCCGCCGCGTTCAAACCTAACCCTTAGCATAATTTTGTTCCGTCTGGGCGAGGCAACAATCCAGCAGTTGTAAGTATTACGGCCAATCCTGAGCCCATTGTCCTAACTAATCTGGCGTGACAGTCAGCATCCCCGCCGAGGCCAAACACCCTCGCCAATGGCCTGAGGATTATTGCTGAGGCACGGGCTCGTATGATGACGGAAAAGGCTAAAGCGCTTCGTCAAGACCAATTCGAGAGGGTTCCAGCTGAAACAGATTACGAATGCTTCCCCGACGAATTGAACGGCAGGGACGCCGACGAGGCCCGTTTCTCGGACTTCAGATCTCCAGAGCGGAGTGACGAGGGACGGCGAGGCGAGGACGAAGGGGGGGATAGAACCAATGTAGATCTTGACGCTGAATTCTCTGAGTTGGAGGAGCGAGAAGATGAGGCAACAATGGTGCGCAGACGTTCGTTTGCTTTGTACATTCTGACACGTTCTTGAGTAGGGACTCGGACCATTTAACTCTGAGGGAGAAGACGGGATAGGACCGCAGCGGGGCAGACAACAAGGGCGAAACGAGGTAAGCCCCCCCCCATAATCGATCACGCAGCCATCCTCACGTTGCACCATAGGACATCAACGTCCTTCAGGATCATCATGCTAGGAATCGCAGGCCCCGTCCACCACTACCTGCCCAGTTACAGGCCTTGCAACGTCAAGCCGACGAACAGAATGCAGCCCGAGACCCGAATGCTGGTGATGGCGCGGACGCGGACGACGAAGACAATCCAAGGCCCCGCAGCAAACGACATTCGAAAACTACTAAGCAAGATCGGTGCACTGACCCCACCCAGCTAGGGTTTTATCCCGCGAAGTGGAAGGACTTTCTGGAAGACTGCAAGGTTGAAACTCGAACGTACGCTGCAATTCACGATCCTTGGCCTAATAGGAGAGCGGCGTTGAACGGCTTTATTACGGAGGCGATGAATATGACGATCACTAGTTGGAAGCGGGAGGGCCGGTTGGTCGAGAAGTATTATTATCCTCAGCATAAATCATCGATGCTGATCCTGGTGTGTCCCATAGTCCGTTCCCGTGCCTACTCGGTGTTTGACGATTTTGACAGCTCTTCGAGGACCTCGCTTCTTGGCGCGGCGAGATCAAGAACTCAGCAAAGATTACAGTTCGGGCGCACTATGATCTCTACCCCCCGCAGGGTTCCAACATGTCCAAGGCGGCTACTCGTCGATACGTCAAGAATGCCGCTGATGGGCTGATCAAGAAGTCTACGTTTGCACACGGTGGTAAAGATGATGAGGTTCGTTTTCTGATCATCCTTTGATGATTAATCCTATTATATTTGCCAGGGTCACACCAATAATTTTGGCCACCCGTCTATACGTGACCTTCTTCACGTCTTCTTATATAGCCGCGACAACCGTATAGGAAATGTCCGTCCGGGCGAATTTGGAAAACGCATCCCCAATGGCACGCTCTGCCTTGCTATGACTGCGGTAAGTTCGGGACTCATTCCATGGTATATTATATTCTGAATTAATGGTTTAAAGATACGGTGCATCCTTGATGGATACAAGATGTACGGTAAAGCCAAATTTCCCCATTTCTCGGGAGATCTTTACCGTGTTAAATGGTCAAAGTTCTATGACCTCGTCAAGGAGTTGGAGGAACATGAGGTACATGGTGACAAGCTCGACAACATGTGCTGTGAGATTGCACGAACTGGCATGTGAGTCTATCACAGTTATGCTATGCTGCCCCCTAGTAGCTGATCATGGTGCACTACAGTGCGGGTGGGGGACATGGTGATGATGTAGATGAGAACATGACTAGTGATGAGGACTATGGCATAGTATATGATTAGGCATCACACTTCAATAATGTTTGTTGCATGTCGTGAATTTGATGGTTTGAATGCTTGAAGGAGCACCTGTTGGAATTTTCCTGTGTCAAGAGACTAGTATTGTCTACTGTCCTTTGAGATTCTATTTCTATGTTCAAATTTGCCAATATGATTGCCACCATGCTGTTCTATAATCATATCAACACCATTTCATTCTGTGGAGATAAGGAAACTTGAACCTGCAATATTATTTTATTTTCATAGACATTCTTAGTCTATATAATACTCTGGTAGACTCTTTTTCTGGTCAACAGATTTTACATTCTTTGTCAGACTGTGTGCTGACATTGATTATAATCAATTCTTGACCATCCTTGGCCATCAATAAAGACCATGAAATGCTATGAAAGTGCTATCATAGCACTATATACCTGGACCCTCACTATAGGTACTATAACACTCTACAGCACTATGCAGTGCTGTATAGTACCTACTGGATTTGCTGATGTTATCCATCTTGACCAGGCTTTCTGAGACGCAAGTCGCGTCCTCCCCACGCTCATCCCGCGGTGCGATGACGAAGCCCACAACCGCGGTCACCGTACGTATCAC
>JBBPPD010000274.1:0-12486 GCA_038091795.1 Leccinum olivaceoglutinosum | reverse complement strand
GTAATCTCACTTTCACAGTTTCAGAAAACTGTCTTTTTATGCCCATCCTGCTATTACATTATCAGTACTTGTAATCTCACTTACATGGTTACAGAAAACTGTCTGTCTTTGCTCATCCTGCTATTACATTATCAGTACTTGTAATCTCACTTTCACAGTTTCAGAAAACTGTCTTTTTATGCCCATCCTGCTATTACATTATCAGTACTTGTAATCTCACTTACATGGTTACAGAAAACTGTCTGTCTTTGCTCATCCTGCTATTACATTATCAGTACTTGTAATCTCACTTACATGGTTACAGAAAACTGTCTGTCTTTGCTCATCCTGCTATTCCATTGTCAGTACTTGTAATCTCACTTGCATGGTTACAGAAAACTGTCTTTTTATGCCCATCCTGCTATTACATTATCAGTACTTGTAATCTCACTTGCATGGTTACAGAAAACTGTCTTTTTATGCCCATCCTGCTATTACATTATCAGTACTTGTAATCTCACTTACATGGTTACAGAAAACTGTCTGTCTTTGCTCATCCTGCTATTCCATTGTCAGCACTTGTAATCTCACTTGCATGGTTACAGAAAAAAAACTGTCTTTTTATGCCCATCCTGCTGCCAATTGGGCAATTAAATTGTAATTGTTTCTCACACTGATTAGTACATCTGGGATAAGCTTATTATCAGCTGAGTGTTTATCAACTGTTGTCATCTCACTGCACAATTACAGGAAATTGTCCATTTCCACCTATCCTGCTGTTCCATTGTTATATAGGTGAGAAAGGTAATACATTATCAATCATTATCATCATTTGCCAGAAGTGTTGATATACAGTTATCTCCTGGGAATCACACTGATTTTAGTTGGTAATGTCATATTACCACTGGCAGGGTTTTGGAGAGATGGACAGCCACAATATTTGCCTCTTCAGGCTGACAGTGGACTTTGCATTCTGAAAGCTTGATGATGTTGTGTGATCAGTCCATTGGCTTCCTGAAAATAATTGACAATCTGAGTCATTTGATGCTTGGCACTTTGCATTACTACATAGTACTAGCATATTTGTGCACTGAAGTACTTTCTATCCTGAAATCTTGATGATACTGTGTTATAACCCAATCATGATGCCTCATTGACAACAATTGACAATGCTATCGCAATGCTAGGCCCTTCATGCTCAGCACTTCAAGTTTGCATTCCCTAACTTGAATGTATTCAAGTTTGTACCATTGTTCTCCCCATTCATTGTCCTCACAGTCACTGACACAGTCTATCCGAGTCATGTAGTATACCACGACCATACTTGCTAAGCAAGGCAATCCATGACTGTCAATCTATTGTCATTTTTGTATGATCAAACCACTGCCAGTTACGGGCCATACCCTGGCATGAGGTATCATCATGATGCACGCTGTTGCATCATCATCGTCATGCCGACATGGTCACGGTGTGGTGCTATCAGCACGCCACATTGTCATGTCATGGTCAATGTTGTGTTTTCCTTGTCCTCGTCTCTCCGTCGTCGCTTCTGAGTCGCCACGACACCATCGTCACGTCGATGTCGTGTCATTGTCGTCACTGCTGTGGCATGGAATCGTGTCGTGGCATGCCATCGCGTGAGTCGATGCATTGTGGTGCCACGACACGTCGTTCGTCATCATCGTCGTGCCGTGTCATTCACTGTGTCGTCGTGTCGTCCGTCGTGGTGCTGATAGAACGCTTCCGTGTCGTTGTCATCATCGCGTCAGTTGACGTGTGGTGGTGCCACGTCGACGTGGCGTTGCTTCGTTGCGGGCGTCGTGTTCATCGACCTCATCATCTCGTCTGTATGTTGGTCGTCGCGTCCGAGTCATTCAAGTAGCATCGCTGGTTGCCATCGTGCCGTCGTCGTCCGTCGGGGGGCATGTACAGGGCATGGGTTGTTGCCACGTTGTGCCCTCGCGTTGTGGGCACTGGGGATGCGGTAGCAGTAAGAGAGGGGTGAAGGAGAGAGACTGGCGGGAACGTACATCGTGCCAGTGGTTGTCACCCTCCATCTCCCCCGTCGTTGTCGTTTCCCGTCAGCATCACATCGTTCATCGTCGCTAGACTCGCCACAGTCGTGTCGTTTGTTGCTGATGTCGTGAAATTGCTGTTATCGCATTCGTCGTTGTCGGGTGCTTCCAACACGACGCGGCGTCATGTCGTCGTCGAATTCTAGTGAGTAAGGGAAGGAGAGGGAGTGGGAGAGGGAGTATGTGTGATAAGTTGCTATTGTTGTCGTCGTTGGCATTTTCACCGTGTCACGGTCGCGTTGGCGCCATCGCCTGCCAGTGAGCGTCATTACGTCGTCGAAGCACAATTGTCGACTCGTGGTGGTATCGTCGAGCCGTTGTCATCATCGTTCGTGGGAGAGCATGGTCACGGGGCAGGGTGTGGTGTTGGAGGTGTTCGTGAGTGTTTAGGTGGTCGTGTCCGAGTCGAAATTGAAGAGCCCACTGGCACTGGTGGGTGCCGGTGAGGGTCACGGTATTATCAGGATTCATATTCAGTAGGGGCACCTGCTCTTCCTTAGCACTGCCGCCCCAAAGTTCAACCATGCCGAGTGGGCCACCACTCAGCATGCACCTGTGCATGGCCGGTATCAATCAATCAAAAATCGTCTGGTACCATTCCGGACACCCGATAGCGGCGCGCACTGGCAGCGCCAGTCCCCGACTCCAACCTATCTCGAAATCGGAGTGAGGGCTACCGCCGGTGTTAATATTTACACATACTTAAGCATCGTTGATGGTACACGTTTAAGAAAACTTCCTGCAACTACAAGTCTTCATCTTCATTGTCCTCCTCTATGTTTCCAAATTGGAAGCATTTGCCAGTGGGAGGAGGTTGGTGACAGCCTCGTCATCCTGGTCGCGTCCGTTCGCATTTCTGCATGGTGACAGACCATGACAATAGTCATCCTCATTCGACTCGTCGGACGTCTCCGCACTACCATTTTCCACGCTCGCTTTCCGACAATCTTCGTAGTTGAGATGATAGTCAGTGTGTGTCATAAGTTTCAAGCCCCTCACGATAAGTTGATAAACGGGGGACCCGTTGACAACTTCCATATTCTGCTTGATGGACCATACAGTTGTCAGTTGCATGCGGTCAAAGGTGGAGGAGAGTTCAGCTAACCTAAGCTCCTCTATTCTCTTCTCCTTCAATTTTTTGGTAATATTAATATTTTCTCGCGTGTACCCCTCCTCGATGGACTTGGCAACCGCGCGTCGAAAATGTCGCTCAGCGTGAGCCATCCTCGATCCTCGACTACGCCGCGCTCGACATAATTGAGAAGTCAATTGACGGAATGTGCACCCACGCTGTAGCGCTTGAAGCACGGAATGTAGCGTCGTCCGAGGGTGCGCTGAACAATAGCTCTCAGCCGCGCGAGGTCCATGCAATACTTGTAGAATTGTCCGTAAAGATCTCGCCAACCTGCCAGTGAGGGCGTCCCTGCCATTGGCAATCCGTACCGTTGTCTGTCTCGTGTGGGGAGCGCGCATCCGCAGCCTTGGACTGAGCTGTAACGTAGTTGTATAGAGCGGTGTGGATGCGCATGTGGTACGACATATCGATGGCGGGGGGTTTGTCCATGGCGCTTGTCGGGGAACAGGCGGTGTGGTTCAGCTCAAGCAGGATGTAGCCCGAGAGGGAGGATAGCGAAGCAAAGGGATTGGCGCTGCCTGTAGAACGATTCAGCATCGGTGGTAGTTGATGGGTCCCTCCATTTGCTTTACCTTTCTTTTAGACATTGACGCAGGTCCGGGTTTGATGCGCTAACCGATGCGACTCTTTCTAGAAGAAAAAACGGGGTTGGACGCTAGAAGGAGGTGAATTCAGGAAGCCGCGGAACGTGTTGACCGCCCACTACATTTCCGTTTCACCGTGCCCCAAAGAGGGCGAGCTGGAGAACAAGAAAATGTACAGGCCGTGGAAGTGACGTCGTTCAGGGAGTGGGGGAATGATGGCTTAGCGGATTCAACGCTGCTGGCGATCTCTGCCAGTTATGTTGTGACTATGGCCTATGTGCAAAGGGCGACGAGGTTGTTAGAGGGAAAAGTAGATGATCGATGATCGGCTTTTCCGAAGAGACCTCGAAGGTATAAGCGAATCTTGCCGGTGGTGGCATCGACGTCTTCAAAGGTCGGAGTAACGGTCGGAATTTGGGATGCACTTGAGAAGGGTCGGGGTCCAGGAGATTGGGATGTCGAGTAAACATGGTTGCTGTCTTTGATCGATCGGGTAGAAAAGTTGCGTGTCCAACAGAGTTGGCGGTGATTTAAACCTGGAGAAGGCGTCGCTTTGCTTGTCGAGGGTACGGTATTCGAAAGCGGGAGGTGGAAGAACCGTGTGGGATGCCACTGGCAACCTGTACTAACTTGGGTGAAAGTTTGTGGTCAAAGATATCGTCGAATGATGTTCTGGAGACATGGCGGGGGGCTTGCGGGAGGAACTCGGGGAATCTTCCTGAGCAGTTTGTGTGAACTGCGAGGTGGATAGAGAGTTGTGGAGCGTGTTCGCGGCGCTGCCATGATTTTTTAATGCCTGCACTAATTCGGATTTTCAGAAGGATGATATTCGGTATCATAATAAACAGGGTAGTCGGCTATGTCGTGAGGATGGGCAGGCGGGAAGGAACGCATGAATCATTCATGAACCGTAGCATATTACACGGCAGCTTCTCAATGAACCTGTCCAACACGCCATCAGAATCAAAGAAAATACACGAGCACGAACACGCACATCAAGGACAGCAGAACACCGAAACGACAACAAAAATGAGAATGAGAGCTCTTGCCTCTCGTGAAATCTGGGACATTTGGAACTGACAAGCCGTAGGATTCGAGGACTTCAGTACGCGTATGTGACTCGAGGGGAAGTCTGAGCCACGCATGTCCAACTTGAATCCTTTCCACACTCCAGCTGACGGGTAAGCATTCGCTCGAGTTGCTCGACAGGTCCGTTCTGTGCCAGATCCACGGCGTGCTACACTACCACTGCAAACATCACGTAAATCTACTGCTTCGAGACGTGGACAACTGCGTGAATAGTTGGTATCTAGGATTGAAATAGTTGAGACATCCCGACTTGCCATCCTCGTCCTCTAGAGTGCGATCCAAGCTGACTCTCTGCCCTCGTGATCGTTTTGCGCCTGAACCACCCCTAACACACACACACACACGATGACGCTGTGGGTCGTTAAGCAAGTAATATACCGGTCGAAACGTGCCACTTCACCCATTTTGTGATACCTTGTGAATGGTATTGCGAACATCATCAACCGTACGACTTCCTCAGCGCTGGGAAACCGGAGCAGAATAATCAATCCAGCGATTGTCATTGTTATGTAAACGCGGACAAGCTGCAGAGGGTTTCACATTTTTTTTTCCATCAACTCGTCAACATTCATCCACTCCTTGGATGATATATGTTCGGAATTTTGTATTTGGAGACATTGTGTCATGCGAGCAAGTCAAGGTGAGTTACTTGGGGGGGTGAAGTTCCTCCATCGATATGGCATATATCTAGCGAAAGACGCTGAAGGTGCAAACGGATTCAAGTGGTAATAATGGTTTGCTTTATTCCAAACCGACGAGCCACGGTTAACGATGCACTCGGACAATAGTTGTGACATGAACTCACGTAGACAGAAGGTATATAAATTATATTTTGGTTGCGTGAGCTGTTGCACGCAAAACGGTAATGAGAAAGTTTCCAGATACCCGCGACTACATTGGTTCGCGTACTGTGAGTCCTGGAACGACCTTGTTCAGATGTCTTGGCTAGTTTGTTCCTTGAACATGTTCACGATATCCGCGCTCAGAAACTGTTCATAACCCGGTGCAGTGAGGGCGTGTGCACACAGTTGGTCGTTGTCGATGTTAACTGCAATGGAGATCAGGTCGATGTATATCGGGGATACAAAGAGAAACATACCGGTAAAGGATTTGGGAGGAGTATAAATTATAATGGTGGTATACCAGACGATGTTTCTATGACTTGCTAAGGGTGCGGTACCAACAGCGCGCAGGGTCAAACATGCTCCAGTCCTACCGGTGACCCAAGTCCTGTCGAACTTTTAATTGTCAGCCAAAACTTGAAGCCAACGACACCACTAGTCGAACATGCCTATTAATGTTCGTAACCTTAGGCAGAGAAGCGACCGAGTACCAATCCGACATATCCAATAACATCCCCTGCCACTCTGCCTGATTCACCACAGACTTGTGCATCGCATTCAGCACCACCGCCGTAAAGCTCTCGGCCGTCAACGCACTCTGAGATACTGATCCGGGACAGGCGAGCGTCAGCGGCGAAGAAAGCAAAAGCACCCATCAGATTCTGCCCCACTAGCCAGATCGCCGTGGTCGCCATTATGAAATTCGAGACGTTGTACACCCACCACTGATCATGGCCGTAGGTATCCGTGTACGTATACTTGGTCGCGTCGTCTCCGATTGCGCATCCTCAATGGCATCGGTACCCAATCGCTTCTGCTCCTTCTCTGCCACACGAACGCCATCCTCGACCGTGTTACAGGCGCCGAATGATAGCCAGACCGAGTCACGGAGTCGTTGCCTTCCATCCATTTGAAGCTGCACATTATCAGATGCATTCCGCGTTGGAACCACCTATTGTCGGGACATACCGTTCACAGAACTACCCTGCTCTAAGTCCAACAAAGTCTACTTTGCGACGCGTGGCTCCCTCAAGAATGAGCGAAGATTAAATGGCAGCTTTGATGTGACTTTAATCACAGTTGGGAGAGTTGGAATCGTTGAGATGAATGCAGGAGAAGACAGTCCAAAGACGCGTTTGGTCGAAGAATGTAGATGTCGAAGTGTGTTGTTGAGCTGCGTGGAGAGTATAGATCTTGGAGGGGGTCTAGAGGTGGATTTTCGTTTGGAAAGGGTCACGGAAAGCCGTCTGACAATGCAATGGGCGTGGGCTGACGAAATGGGGGACACGAGACCTGTGCCAAAACAATAGCGCTCTCATCCTTTGGATGCCTCTCAGTGGCAAGCGAGTGACCGGAGATGAGAAGCGTGGTTTCCGTGAACATCATAGAGCCGATGCAACCGGGGGAGTCAAAGAGGATTGACTGGGTTGGCGGAAGAACATCGCGGTCCGCAGGGGCAATCTTGGATCTTGCTCGGCTCTGCGCTAGCCAGGGTGGTGAAGGCTGTTGAAAGACGTTTCGGCTTGCAACCGAGCATGCATAGTGAGTCGTGACACGCACCACTTCCTCTATTGGAATACTAGTGTAAACTCGAATCTTCGGGGGGTCAAAACGTCGAGACTGGTGCGTGGAATGAGAGGAGTATGGAAACTACTGGACGACAGAATTCCATGCCGCGTTTGATGGCGAGATGGAAACGAGATAATCCCTGGGGTTTCCGAGTCGGAAAGTTGTAGACAGCGTGCACTTAGTAGCACTGGTAGGCGTACTACATGGCTTATAGTATGTATGTACAACGGCCGGAGCTGAGAATTATAGAGTCTCTTTATGTAACTATCCCCGTATGGGACAGGCAACGTAGCTAGTACACAGTACACACGAGGAAAGAAAGAAAAATCCTGCAAGTGTGAAGACCCAAATTACCTACTAGAACCTGTAGTCACCACTATCGGAATCCTCCATACCGCTCCCGTCCGACTCATACGTGGCATCTGCGAGAACCTCCAGGTCCGAGTCAGAGTGTAGGTCGGGTGTGTCGTCCTCATCGGTATTGAAGTTGTCTGACTCTAGTATTGATGATGCATCACCATCCTGACCTTCGGAGCTGTCAAGCTGATCACCTGGACCCGGTTCATCATGATCGGCATCTGCGGAGCCTGACTCGGACTCGAAGGCGACCATATCCCGGGTTTGAATATCACCATCTACTTCGTTAGTACTTTCACTGTGCCTTGAATATGCATACACGTGGCCAATACCAAGGCCCCAATGATAGCGCATGACCATGTCGCGGTCAGCAAACCTAGTAACGGGAAATTTCAGATTGTGAGCAAGAATGTAAGAAAGGTCATCTCTACCGATTGATGTAATAATATTTCCAGTCCTCCGAGTCGCGCGCATTGCGGGACACTGCATGCCCATCAGGATGGAGCTTCCCATCCACAAAAGATGGAATGAGATGGCAACATCTGAGTACGTCCGCAGGGTCGATAAAACCGAACGCATGTGTCTGATCCATGGCCAAGAATTCTGCTTTGTCGAGGGTACAGTGTTCCCAGCCAGCCGATTGGTCTAACAGCTTAAACCACCGGACCCATAGAAATTCAAGTCGTCGCGGTCGGTAATCCTGCAACTCGGGCCCGGTGTAGATGACGTTAGCATGATATATGCCCAGAACACGAGCGTAGCAAAAGGGATGACCTCCAGATCCTTCTGCACGTGTCAACAACATGACATCTCGATGGTCTGTACGTGGGTTGATGGATTCGTTCTCGCGTCGAAGATCGTATGTTGTATGATTAAGGCGAAGTAAGGGGTGTCTGTAGATTCGGTTTCCCTTTAAAACCACGTGATGAACATGAGAAGGTGAGGCTTCAGGATTGTCGCCCACAGATCCGTCACTTGGTGGAAGATTACTGTGGAAGTTCTCCGTGTGAAGCTCGAGGATACGAGGCAACAGATGCGACTTTAGTTTGAGCACGAAATCCTATTAATCACCATTTATTGTGAACTCTGAAAAGGGTACGAGTACCTACCTTCGCAGCCGGATCATCAGAATTTCTTTGCACGAATGTTGTAATATCTTCGGGAAAATTTTGAGACTTCCCTATGACGTGGTGCTGCTCCGGTGCGTTCGGGGTTGGATCTTCTTTTTGTAGCATGTCCCTCTGTGCACGAATGCGCCGGATGCGGGCTTGTCGACGCTCGATTGAGGCTAGCTGAGGCACGAACGCTTTGCGGCTTGTTCTAGCAAAACGTCCCTTACTCGTGCGATGTTCCAGTTCACCCTAAAACTACAATGAGTCTCAAGTATGATCATAGAACATGGAAAAAGTGACGCACAATTTGTGTCGAGTAAGAGTCTGTAGTCCCGTACAGCCGGATTTGTGCAGCATAATCACCGAGTGCGTGAAGTTTGTAAGTACTGAGATTGAGAACCTTCGGGCGACGGTCATTCACGTTGACCAGAGCTCTTGCCTGACTTGCACCACCGATACCCTCATGTACCTGCCGCCTTCTGCGAGATTCTGCTTCACGGCGAAGTTCTTTGGTTGCAAAGTCCATGCACGTTTCCCCTACAAAATTTCGAAGCTCACGACCAAGCTGGCTGGTGACCATTTCCAGAATATCAAGAGTCTCTTCTGTGTGCATCCTCAATTTCGCGAGCCCGTGCCAATGCGCAAGCAAGAACAAAAGCTTAATGACTGGACCACAATGAGGTTGTGGCAGGAGATATTCAAACACAGGGATAGCACACTGTGATGTATGACGTAGAGTCAGAAAATACTCGGGAAAGATGAAAACAGCCAGGGGATCACCTGTAACAAGTCCTCGAAGTCACGTGCAGCCATCCTCTTCAATTCAGAAACGTTCCTTCTGAAGCGACGGATTGTACTGCGACCGAAGGTAGGAATTTGGCGATAGCTGCCGTTATACAGTCAGTTTAACCCGCAGACAGAAGAGTGATGCATTCTCACCAACGATCAAGTTCAGAAAGTACATCTCCTTTGAGACTATCTAAAATTCGCAATAAATGAATAAACACAGCCTTCCAGACCCCGAGTTCGAACTCGTGCAATAGATCAACAACAAGCATAAGAAAGAAATCAAAACCGGTATGGCTAAGTCGTTCGGAGAACGCATTCTGTTCCGAACTCATAATAAGTTCCAGCTCATTTTTGTCTTAATCCGTACCACGTACCTTCGTTGGAACTAATGATTCGTCCTTGAGTAATGCTTCAACCTGCGGAGTGTTGACAACGTATTGCTGTTTATAGATGAACTGGCGAGCGTCGATGACCTTCTTGCGTCGCTCTTCAGTATCATTGCGAGCCAACAAGCGGCGCTGTAGCATGTCCTTTTGAGACGCCAAACAGTGCAGTCGATCTTTGGGTACAAGGCACCGCGGACATGGGCACGCGCCTAGATTGCGTGTATTTGCGATTAAAACCCTGTTGGCTAGTCATCAGTCCAGTAAGTCATATCTAATTGTCGAATGACTCTTGCGTACTTCTCCGGATAATCTGCCGAATAAGTAAATATTCTCGGAAACAGTCGTCGGTTAACATCATCACAACAAGTGAGCACGATTCCATGTTCATACGCCTGAACAAACTCATCGTCGAGTAACACTTGCCACTGTGCATGGAATAATTCACGATGACAGTGCGTGAAGAAGGATCCGTTAGGCAATTTGCTGCCAGAGTTCTCTAGTACGAAATCTTTGAAATTATCCGGCAACTAAATCCAAAATTCAGTAAATAAACGGTTCCAGAACATATCAGAATGATGGTTTTACCGCCTGTAGATAGGCCCCATGGATACAGAGATGAGTAGATGGTTGTCCACGCTGATACTTGGATTCGTTCCCAAAGAACACATACATTGGCCACAATTTTGCATCGCCAAAGGTCGTAAGTTGGGTCGCATCGGACCAAAACATAAGTGCAATTATGCGACGCGGTAAGTTGCAACCGGGCTCAGGAGGCGATGCTTGCAGGTTGAGGTGTGCGTCGAGGAAAGACTTCGAAGTAAATAGTTCGCCGTGCACTCTGATAGCATGCGGCTTGTGTGGAGGATGCCACCGTAATTCATACGGTTCATAGTGGAAGAGCTCGTGATGGTTGGGATCCAGAACCGTCTCGCGTATAATTGACACTAGGGAGCGGCAGTAAAAGTCTGTGGAGTAATCCTTTGGCCCTGGATGAAGTGAACGCCGAGGAAAGGGAACGGATATGGTGGCCATGGTATGCTTCCAACCAGCAGCAACATTCAGCCACTCCTCTGAATCTGGGGAATCCGGGTTCCCCAACTCTCTGTTAATATCCCTCCAATTCGTATCCCGTATGTCCTCTGGGCGAAACTCGGAGCTTCCAACAATCTGCAGAAGGTTGTTGAAGGTCCTATTCGATAGTTGGGACCCGTGGTTCCAATACCAATCACCAAGACGTAAAGAGGTCTCGTTTGGATAGGGATAGAATGGGTTGTCATTGTTTGAGGATCGATCCAATGTAACGCGCTGAGCCACTCGCGGTGGATTGTTATGTGAGAGATCCGAGGCAGGGTCATATTGAGGAAGTGTTTCTTTGTCGTATATGCGGAATAAACTAAAGGAATTTGCCTGGGTGCTAAAGGTAGAGCGCGGCCTTGGCATTTCATTCGGAACTGGTGGCGTCTCTGACTCAGCGGATGGTATTGAGGCGGTCGGAGTGGGAGGTTCAGTGGGGATGGAGTACCCAGCCTCAGTACCTGACGGAGGCAAGGGCATAGGCGGCTCGGGTAGCATATCCCTAAACCGTAGAGGGAGTGCCCGATTCTGTCGGCGGGTCCTGCGCAGCGATAATGGTAGCGAGTCATGCTCTGGGACTATTATCGATGGAGCAACCGGGACACTCTCCAAGTCGGTCTATGGCAAAGATTTAGTTACCAAATGCTATTTTTTCCCCTGAGTCCACAACACCTTTTGTCCGCTGGCACAGGCATATGGCTCCTGTACTGCGTCTTGAGTTTGCTCCGAGTCTATGCTCTCCTGGCCGACTTCGTCGATGGAATGATCTGATTGTCGCACCGGCAAACAACGTCTCTTGCCTGCGTATAACTCCTTCGCACGCCCGAGGGCACTAGCAAGTCTCTTCTTGCCCCTCAAGCATTGTTTCCCATGCTTCGTGAAAGCCCCAATATCATGGAAGGTACGCCCGCAGCCCACGCACTCTTGCGAAAATAGCTGAGACATCATCGTGGTGCTGAGATTACTAGTAGCGCCAGTAACTGCTACTTGTGCATGGGAGAGGCGCTCAGCGACTCGGACACGGCAGTGCCAGTGGGAGTGATATGATACAAATTGCAAAGCTCTTTTACTCGTTATGTAAGTCTCTTTTGCCTATACTTGGGAATGCCGCTTGTGTACGCCGGTGAGTTGACACAAAAAAGGAAAGCATACTATCCCGTACAGTGACTTCGGCAGTCATGCTGGTTCGGCACTTCCATAGAATACACAATTATGCACACATTTCGCATCATCCAAACCGCTACATTAGATCTACTATGTATTCTGAAGGTTTCCGAGCTCAAACGGGTTCAAACGAAGCAGAAATGAGGAAGATGTAAAAACAGTTGTAGTCACGCTGAATCGTCACGGTTGCCGCGTAACATGTGCCTTTCTGGTGGTGTGACTATGTGTGACTGCCGAACCAACATGACTGCCGAAGTCACTGTACGGGATAGTATATGTAAAAGAAAAGTGCTTCGTGACCTCGGAAAAACCTGACATAATGCCCAGTTAG
>JBBPPD010000273.1:0-12535 GCA_038091795.1 Leccinum olivaceoglutinosum | reverse complement strand
TCGTCGCGTTCGTCGTCACGTCAGTGCCCCACATGATTCGTCCGTCTCGAAAGGCAACGTGACGGCTACGCCGTCACGTCGCCATTCGAGTTGTCGACGTTCAAGTTGCATCATTGCATCTTCGAGTCGTCTTATCCGAGTCATCCTCGTCTCCGAGTCCCTGCCGTGGTGTTGTCATTGCATCGTCAGCGATATCGTTGCAGGTGAGGGGACGTGCACGCGCACTGTCACATCGTCGTTTGTCATTACACATGAGGAGGTTTGTGTAGGTGTGTCGTTGTCGTCAATGTGAGTGTGAATGCATGTGCACTTCCGAGTCATTGTGTTCAAGGTGAGGGGACAAGCATGCAAGCATCAGCCCATGAGTTCAGATCCTGGTATCACGTCGTTGGAATTCCCACTGCAAAACTCACGCAGGCTGTTCATTCCCTCATACTCGGTGCTTTCACCATTTGTGCTTCTGAGTCCGTCTCCCAGGTTCAAGTTTAGGGCATGGCACGGGTGCGAGCATGACACCTGCACCCGCACCGCGGGTATGCGACCCAAAAGATCACAAAGACGGCAGACAGGAGCGACTGCATAACGCGCACAATCACGCGCGTTATGTGATCGCTTCTGCACGCTGCCAGGCGGATGAGGAATTTGGGGATGGGGTGGGCAGACAGGGCGAGGGCGACCGTCGTCGTCGTCATGTCGTCGTCATCTGGGATGAGGATGGGGCGAGGTGGATGGCGAGGGCAATCACGACAGCGACTGTGCGCGCACACAATCGTCCGCGTTGTGTGATCGCTTCTGCACGCTGGGGGGACCGGGATAAGGATGGGGCTGGGACCGTAGACAGCGCGTCGGTGACGACAATGGTTGTTAATGAGGAGGGCAAGAGCTGACAGGGCGAGAGCCGCTCGCCGTCGTGTCAGCGTGGGATGGGGATGGTAAGGGTGATGGCACATGTCGTCGTCGTGTCACCGTCGTGTCGGCGTCTTGGGAAGAGGATGGGGAGGGACGAGGGGGAGCCTGAGACGCGGAGGAGGAGGGCGAGGGAAATCACGAGAGCGAGAGCGAGAGCAGCATGCAGCGGCGACTACGCAGCGCACACGATTGGGGGATGGGGACTGACATGACAGACGGTGATGGTATCCTCGTCGTGAGATGGGGAGGGAGGGGACTCGGGCCGTCATCGACGACGGTTGTTGTTGTCGCCATGTGTTTGTCATCATGGTGGGATGGCGAGGGTGAGGGCGGGGACGGGACGATCATCGTCATGTCGTTGTCATTTTCGTCTCGGTGTTTTCCTCGCTATCGTGTCGTTTGTCTCACTGCCGTCCTCGTCGTGTCGTCTTCGTTTTCCCATCTGCCGCAGTGTCGTCGAGTCGTCTTAATCGTCCTCTCTAGGGTTTTTCACGGGTACAGGTTACCAGTGCGGGTTGCGAGTAAAGGTACCGCGCGGGTACGGGAGCAGGTTGGACTGCCATTGAAATCCACGTTACCCATCAAGTACTCGTCCGTCGTCGTCGTCGACGACGGTCGTTCCATTGTGGCACATAGTCTGTGTTGTCGTGTGACGTCGTCGTCGTCATTGTTGTCGCTTTGTGGCACGGTGAAAGATTGGACTTTCGGCGAACACTAGTAGACAGGGGTTTGGAAATTTACTTTCCCACGCTTTATGGGTGCGATATAAACGACAAGAAAAGTATCATGGCTGAGATGCGTACACTGAAGATTCTTTAGATTGTCATTGAGCATGTATTACCCGCTGCCGTACATCATTTAAGTAGTAGTTCCGGTTGGTGTTGGTGAACTTCGCTTCTGGTTGGTATGTTGGCGCGCGCGCAGTGCGCGATAAGCAAAGTTTCGCACAGGTCGTGCATTCAATACATACAAACAAATGACTAAGCCAATTCCCAAAAAAGGGCCAAGAGATCAGACAGACGAAAAAGCCAGGGATAAACCTGGAACCCTAAAGGGTCCAGGAACAGGTAAAGGAAAGGAAAAACAACCATTCCATAGATCTCAATGATACAGTGTCAGTATATTAAAACTATACACACAAGCAAAAGTTAAAATATACAGTCCCTCGAATAGGATAGAATAAATAAAAAACTAAACAATGAAGTTCAGTCACAGTCACGGCCCCGGGGACCGGTGGGTGGCACTCCGGTCATTGATTCAGATGAGTGGCTTTGACTCGGCGGGCTCCACACATCACACTCGGATGATCCTCCACACTGGCATGATCATTGGATGATCACATCCGGAACTCCAGTATGATCATTATACTACGCTGTAGCTACACGCCTCCCAGTCCAAGCCCACACGGGAGTGGTCGAAGCAGATCTGCGAGCCACGCCGCACTTCGCTCGATGCTCTTCGTGATGCGCTCGGTGTGGGCCGTGACGACTCACAACTACGTTTATCCACACTACACAGGATCGCGTCCGATCCGTTGGTATGATCGCGCGAGAGATAAGGTACGGCGCCGTGCACTAGGGGTCTGCCTCCCTCGCGATCTGTGCTCCGTATGGCCTGGGTTCTTTGAATCCTTGGCGTACGCTTCCGCTGCAGGCAGGGTGAATATCGAGCGAAAAAAGGGGGAAGTGGGACATACAACGAACACCGAGCCCCTGCATCTCGTTGATCAGGTAAAAGGTGATGCCAGAGGCAAGGATGAAGGGAGCCATTGGCTTCACGACCTGTCGACAGACACACGAGGTCAGAAATATTTATAGAGCAACAGATGTGCATACACCAGCGATCCAAATGCTCTGTGGGTACCCCCAAAGAGCGAGCCACCCAAACGTCCAGATCCATCCCACACCCCGCCACCCGTCTCCCCGTCGACCTTCTCCACACGTGCTCCATCACGACCCTGACAGTGTTCTTCATCCAGAACCCGATCAGCTTGACCGAATGCCCGCCCCGCCCGAGCGATCGATCGATGTCGTAGAAGATGCCAGAGACAAGGAAGGCCCCGAGTAGGCCTGCCAGTCACCCAAAGAGGTAGTTGAACGGCCTGATACCGAGCGTGACGACCAGCTCGCGCATCATCTGATGCCACCGCCTGCCCAAGAGTTCGGTCAAGGAAATCGACAACCATGGAGAGTCGAAGAGGGGTGGCCAATGTGAGGGTCGTTGCTGGAACACGGTGACCAACACGATCGCCAAGAGCTGGTATCCCCATTGTATGGCAGAGTAGGTCAGAAGGGCGGCCAGGAATGAAACTCTAGGAGGGGCGGGAGGGTATGGTCGAACAGAGAGTCACCGTCGAGTGAGCCAAACGAGTCCGGAGACAAAAGCGCATAATCTGAAGGCATGCGTCTAAGTTAAAGGAAAAGCCCTTGAAGTGCAGACCACAGTACGAAGAGGAATCGAGAATCGGTTTCAACGCTGGCTTGGGGACGACGAGTCCTCGCGGCCAGTTCCGAGTCCATCCAATCCCTCGGGCGTTGAACGTTGAACATCAAGTCCCATGAGTTCCGTAAACGCTCTGATTATCTGATTTGTCCTCTTTGTTCGAAGTACTTTGAAGTCGAAAAGGCTGTTATGCGACGGCCCAAACCATGGTGCGCATCGCGAGCATTCCCATCCCAGCGCGACCCCGGCTGTGCCAGCGGACTCGACCTCACAGTTCCCGTTCCACCCATGCCAGCAACGTCCAACAATGCGGCATTCGGTGGACCCATCACATCGTCCACAATCCTCCCGAGATCGACCTCGTCGTCGTGAGCGTGTTCATCAGCCGTGCATGCTCGTCATGTGGAGGGGTACCAATGGCTGTGAACGCCGGAGCGGCCCCCGTGGGTGCATCCCACGACGTCTCGTAATTGGTATACCCGCGCTGTGGTGGTGCAGCCAGTGGGTGCGATCATTGCGGTGCGAGGTCGAGGTCGTCTTCACCATCGAGCAAGTTAGCACACGCGTATACGCTTGATTTTGCTTGGCGTGATGCGGTAAATCAAGTCGAGTTGCTTGAAGCGTTTTTCGGCGGGCGCAAAAGGCGAAAGTGGGGATGATGATAATGAGTGCAACGCCACCGGCTGCGGAGCCACCGATGATGGCGCTGCGATCGCTGGAGGACGAGGTGGTGGACTTGGATATGGTTGTCGGAATGGTGGTTGAGATCTGTAGGAATGAAGTGAGGAAGTGAATGGAGAGGGAAAAAGGCGACGTACGACAGATGGAGAGCCATTGACGTAGACAATGTACGAGGTGATGGTCGTTGGTGTGCCGTGCAGCGAAGACGATGACGAAGGAGGATGTGTTGTGCTTGAGGGTGGGACAGGGGAAGACGAGGTTGGGGAAGACATAGTGTCAGAAAGGGTAGACGAGGAAGAGGAAGAGGGTGTAGTAGTACGGCTCGAAGTGGCGGGAGAGATCGCCGGAGTGAACTGTAAAGTGCTGCTGCCGGGCAAACGGGCATGTTAGGACGAGTGTGGAGAAGAGAGGGCTAGGTTACCTTGACGTTGTTGTCGAACTCGACGGAAGCTGAGGCGTTTGGGTCGTCGAGCTCTGTGATATGATGATGACGAGGAGGTCACCTCCGACATTTCATCGAAGTCTCAATCTTGTCGGGAGTCACCGTTCGGGGATGTTCATGCCCATTTAAATGGGATGTTCACCGGTCTGATGATCATCGGAGTTTTGGATGACCATCGGATGCTCAGCGCTCAGCGCTCATCGGTCCGTTCGTGCGCCCGTTTGTACGAGCTCCTGAGAGACACGAGATATATACGATTCCGGGCCCTTAATTCGGAGAGACCTCAAGATATGTGGTGGGGATGTCGATACGGACACCGTTCATTGTGTGTTTGGAACCGAGGCTCACCCCAGTCCAGCTTGCCTCGGGCGTTTTTAGTATGTGCGATGGCGAAACGTTTCGATGAACGGACCCATCGCCGATTCGGTTGGCACATTCTGACGACGGTTCGGACCCGATCATAAAGAGATGCATGGTCGTCGTGCGATACAAATCGTGTCAACTTCAGAGTGCGTTTAACGAACTTGACACTATTAGCTGACCGCTCTCCGTCTCCATAGATTCTCCATCTCAGAACATCCTTGCATAAATCAAGCTTGACAGTTAACAACATGCTCGAGAATAGTAACAGACGGAAGTGAAGACATATACACTATGCACCAATGTGCACATACAGAACACGCTGATCGAGCGGGATGCGTAGTGCGTTCATCGTCTTGTTCAGTGCAAAAGCCGCGCGGGTATAATCCAAGCAACCCATCTCATCCTTCATGTGTTCATAAAACATCGACGCGGTCTTGTTCGTCTCCGCATCGTCCACCGCCCACATCGTCCCAATAACCGATCGGAATCCGGCAAACTGCATCGCCGACGCTAGATGGATCACTTCGTCTGGACTCTGATCGTCCCCGACGGTGGTATTACAGGCAGACAGGTATGCGAATTCAGCATTCTCCAACTCGAGTCCCAAAATGTGTTTGACGTTGAAGCGGCCGTCGTGGAGAGCAAACGCCGAACCGAATGGATCTTTTCGGTTTGCGAGACCGTGACATGCAAAATGAACCCACTCGTTCTGGACGAGCTCCCAAGAGACACGCGATATATTTGATTCCGGGCCCTCTATCCGGCTGAACGTGGCGACACCTCCGATCCTCCGATCAACGATGTCCAGCTCGCTTCTGACCGACACGAGTTCTCTCTCCCCGCTGACATTTGCCTGACCGATGCCGATGACGTGTTTGCTGTTTATCACAGAATTCAGTGGATTGTGTCGTCTGACTCTAATGAGAGCTGCGAGTGTCGGGGTATAGGAAGAGATGAAGAGGTGAGCAAGATTCCGTTCCCGCTTCCGATACGGACCAGCAGCGTGCAGTGGTAAAAGAGAAAACTCGGCGGTGGGACACCACCAGATGCGAGACCGGACTGGTAATGTCGTCTGGAGAAAACCGGCGATCGGGGAGACAACATCGTCCCAGAGCTCCCGCAGGATACGACCAAGATCGCCCTTCACGAC
This sequence comes from Leccinum olivaceoglutinosum, assembly GCA_038091795.1. NCBI lineage: Eukaryota > Fungi > Basidiomycota > Agaricomycetes > Boletales > Boletaceae > Leccinum > Leccinum olivaceoglutinosum. The sequence goes on along the minus strand of JBBPPD010000273.1, from coordinate 6,548 downwards.
CATCATCTTTGCACGAAATGTCAACGATCGGACTTCAGATGACAGATCTGAAACCCGAGTTTTCGTGATTCTCAACGGGATATAGACAGGATCTCGGTCAACGAGGACCATGAGTGCGTCGCAGCTATAACGACTTGCATTGACGATGATGACAGGTCCGCAGGTGGCTGTGCGTTGGAGATCAGAATAGAGTGATGGGAGAAGAAAACGTTCAAGTCCAGGCAGCTGGCGGATCTTCGTCGCTATTCCCTTCAATCCGAGGTTCAGGTGACAACCGATCGTGTTGATCAGGGCCAGGCGAATCAATTGCATCGCGAATGAGTGAGGTCATCTGTTTGAATTCGTCTGCTAGGGTCTTCCCCTCTGCGATGACATCGTCCAGCGGGGAGCGGAGGCGAGCGATCTGGTTCCAAAAGACTCCCCTTCCTTGTTCTAGCAACTCGACTGCCTTCTCAGGATGACCACTGCGAAGACAAGCTGAGAAAGCGTCCACAGCAAGCTGCTTGAGGATGAGTAGGTGTACTGGTAACGAAGGAAGAGTTTCAAGATGGTGAACGAGCAGTCGAAGAGTGGTTTCATATGCGAGAACTGTGGTGGGATGATGGAATTGCTCCAGCGGCATGGAGGTGTCACTGGGGGCGGACCGGGCCAGCCAAGCCAAGCCGCCATGGCTGACGAGCTGCAGCGCCGGCATAAACAACTGATGGTATCACTGGATCGCACAAGGCAAAACGAATCTTGGTTTACAATTGCGCTTGAGCAAAGGGAGCCATCAACGACAACAAAGCGCACCCTTGAACGACCGATGCAGACTTCGTATCCAAAAGATCTGCGCCTCTAGCAACCGCTCCGCACCCAATCGCGTCTGCGCCGTGCGCGTAAAGAAGGCCATCTTGGACTCGTACACGTACAACGGGTTTAAGTCGTCTACGCAATCCGTCAGTCCACACAACACGACCAGACCCGAAATAACTCGGACGCACCCGGATCAGGCTTCAACACGCACTGCAAATGCATATCTGCCTCCTTCAACTCCTTCACGAAATTCGTCAAGGCGCCATACCGCACCAACGACGCCAGCAACACGCGCGACGCGACACAAATGCGCCAGCGAATCGAGCAACATGAACGCCACGGCCCCCCACACCTCCGTCCCGTTGATCGCGTCCCACGATATCATAGTAATCATACCCACCAACCACTCCATCAGGTCGTTCTTCATCACTCATCTTGACTCGATATGAGAGAAGGCCCGAGTGATTAGAGCGTGACTGCCGCACCAGATGAGACACTTTGGAGTCGAAAGGATGAGAGGCCAGAGCTCTCTGTGATGATGACGACGAGGAGGTCCTCCGACGTTTCATCGGAGTCTCAATCTTGTCGGGAGTCACCGTTCGGGGATGTTCATGCCCATTTTGGGTTCACCAGTCTGATGATCATCGGAGTTTTGGATGACCATCGCGGATGCTCACGTCCCTTGACTCCCTTCGCGTTTGCACTCATAGTCATTGTGAGTGGCTCGTTTGACTTTTCTGCTCTGAAGTTATCATCCATCAAGGCCTCACTATCCCTTGCCTTTGTTCTCCAGGTGCCTCGACTCCCACCCAGCAAAACATATACAGCCATACCTGTGAGTGCCTCTGCGAGCCCAAGCCATTCCTCGAGGGTCTAAATCAGATACCATGATGCAATCGCGCCGGGTGCAGAAGCTGAATCCAAAGCCCAAAAGGTCCCCACTTCCATCGACATCATCCAAACATACGGCCGCACGCTGAAGGGGAGATTCCGCATGAGCGTGCACAACATCCTCGCTCAGAACAAACTCAAACTGGTGGCGCCTCCCAGATTGGCGCCCACGTACTCCACGCACATCTCTTAGACGCACGAGGTCTATGGGAAGACACGTTTGAGGTCGCCATCGGTACGTCTTCCTCCGAGACCCCTCGCGGCAGCCCACACCCATTGACCGTACACATTCGCATAGTGTAACGGGCGCCGACATGCGTTACCTCCCTCCGGTGATTTCCCTGGAGGGTCTACCCAAGTCACACTGGAAAGAACTTTTCAACTCCTTCCTCACCTACCGTACATTTCTGCCGTCGACCTGTGTCATTCACTCGTTCCATTGGAGTTTCAATGGGCATGCGAACAAGCAGGATGTTGGCGAGGAAGATAGTGAGGGTTCGGACGTTCGTCGCCATTAGGTATTGGTTCTTGACGTTCTTTGCGATGGACTTTCCCATCGGGAGCTGAGGCCGCTGCTGGCGAGTTGGGTGAACGCGTTGGTCAAGGATCCGGTGTTGAAGCGACATCAGGACGGGTTGGTGAGTTTAGTCCTCCACGCAACGATGCCTCGTGTTTATCGCGATAATCGATTATGTGCTGAAACCTTGCGGTTCCGCAGAGCATCATGAGCAAGCTTATTAAGGTCATCAAGAACTATAAAGAAGTGCATGCCTATGGCACATCTTCTGCACGCCAAAGCATCTCGACCAAGCCGCGACTGACGCACGTCCTCGGAGAGAAATTTGCAGAGGCAATTTCCAAGGACCAATGCGACTCGGACGTTGGACCTCGACTTTGCGCCCGAGGAGCGCATGTCCGTCTTTCTGGGGAGCGGTGGGGAATCTGGCAATGCGTTCGCGTTCGGGTCTTCAAGCCTGGTGGGCGTCAAGTCTCCCCCATTGACCGGGGCAATCACTTCAGCGTCGACCGCGATCCTGTAACAGCCGCTGCAGCGCAACATCTTGCAGCAAAGCCGAGTCAGCATCTCGTTGCGCCTTCCCACCTTACGGTGTCTGTCGCTTCGGAACCGGATGGGTATTTCAGCTCTGCCCCGGCGTCTGGGTCATCGTCCGCTGGGTTCCCTTGGACACCGATAGATGCTGTGGTGTCGTTGGGACTGGGGTTGCCGATGAGAGGTGTGGACGCGAAGCCTGCTCCCGAGGATGCGGTTCCGCTCGAGATTTTGAACAGTCGGGCGGTGGCTTCTCGACCGTCGAAGTCGCATGGCTCTCCGCTGCTTGCCACGACCCTGTCTCCTGCCCCGGTTCTAGCCCCTGCCCCTATCCCTGCCATTACCGCTCCCCCGCTTACCTTGCCGACCAAGATTTTTTCGCCGACCGGTCGCAAGTCGCATCGAAGTTGGGCGTTGAACGTGGGCGCCGACGCGGACGCGTTGGCGCAGCATTTCTCGATGATCGATCGAGAGTTGTTCATAGGATCAAACCGGAGCAACTGATCATGGACGACTGGATGTCGTGTCAAGAGGTGAACGTGCTCGACTGGGCGCAGTACCTCAAGGACCGAGCTCAATGTCGCGAAACGACCACAAGACGAGCGCGTTGGCGGTCGTTCGGGGTCGGTTCAACCTGATGGCGAATTTCGTCGTGTCCGAGATCGTGTTGACGCCGCCGAGCGATCGACATACGCTCGCGTCCAAGTTTATCGTGGTGTTTGTCTTGTTTGTTTGGGACAGAGATGGTGCTGATTGCTGGATGTCGTCCGCAGAAATCCTACAGTCATAGCAACTTTCACACATTGGCTGCCGTGCTTGCGGGACTGCGCAACGAATGGGTGCACAAGGCGATGCATCGACATTGGTGCAGGGTGGGCCCGTGGGAGATGCAACTTTTCCAAAGTTGTCGCAATTTGTGAACGCGGATAACGATTTCAAGGCGGTGCAATGAGGCAGTCTCGGCCATGGTGGACGCCAAGCCGATCGACGTGCGTTCGCACGCGTCGCAGATTCTTAGCAGCAACGCCTCGGATTCACAGTCGTGGAGCAGGTCTACTGAGGGGAGCACGCCGTCCGCTGGCGTTCCTTTTATCGGTGAGCGACTGACTCGACGTCGTTGGGGTTGTGCTTGCGCTCTGTGATTGACGGCGTGATCATCGGTTCTAGGTATCTACCTCGCTCAGCTTTATCGATATAACAAGCTGCCCGATCTGATTGACCCTACGGCGCCTCACGAACTGGTGTCGATCGACCCACAAGGGTTGAGCTTCGACTCGCCGTGTCAGCCCGAAGTATCTGAAACTCTGACACCGCTGCCTGCCTCCACAAGCAGCGGTTGATTGCGGGGGTGATCAAGGATCTGGTGGCTGACCAGCACCTCGCCAGCCGCGTACAGTTTTCGATCGACGAGAAGCTGTTACAGCGGTGTTTGCGGATCAGGAGGTTGGAAACGGAGACGTTGAGTCAGGTGCATAGGATGTATTGCGATCCGACGGCGCGGCCGCTTCAGTTTTTGGCGTTGTAGAGGGTTTTTTGCTCTGGGAAGTGACTCGCACTCGACTGTGTTTTATATCGGGTCACTATGACTCCCGTGGGTCGTTTGGCGCTCGTCGCGGGTGAGTGTATGCGTTGTGTGTATGCTAAAGTTCTGCACTAATGTCGAACTCGTCGCATTTGCTTCAGACGTTGTTTTCGCGCTCACCGACATGCTGTTCACGCCACTCCCGTACTCTCAAAAGCCCATCACGAAGAGCATCGAGCGAAGTGCGGCGTGGCTCGCAGATCTGCTTCGACCACTCCCGTGTGGGCTTGGACTGGGAGGTGTGTAGCTACAGCGTAGTATAATGATCATACTGGAGTTTGCATAAGTACACTTTCATGGCATGGGAACTACAGCATACGTTAATATTAATCAGAGGAGGAACATCTGCAACAGCTTGACGAGTTTTTGAATGAAGAGCCAGATGTCAGTGGTGGTGATGACGAGATTGATGCTGGTCCGTCCGTATGGGTTGATACATTCACATCAGATGAAGACTCTATTGAAGAAGAAGAGGTTGATGAGAACTTATAATATTGGAACTGTGATCACTTTTTCTTGTCTCCGTTGGTACCAAGGTCATAGTATTGAACATAGAGCTCTTGATTTCGAGCCCGAAGCCCGAAGGTTTTGAGTATTTGACCCGAAGGTTTTAGCACGTGGTCTGGGTATTGAATCGGCACGTGTAGCGCGGTTGTCCGGCTTTCCAGTGCCTGCCTCAACGGACCAAATTTCACTGTTTTGGGGGCTCCTTGAACCTGTACCACCACCATGGACGGTTTTTTCCCACGCTCAAAAGGTGGGGCAAGGCAGGCACATACGCTCGAAAAACATCCCAACTGCCCCCCAACAGGTCGAACGAGGCCCTATGAACCACTAAACCCCTGAACTCACGAAGCCCCACCGACGCAACCACAAACTGATGCGTTATAGTTATAACCATCAGTAAATACACCAAGTCTTTCGAGGCTTATTAGTCGCCGTTTTGTTAATGTACAGTCGAAGGTCGGCTTGGAAGTTCAACAGTTGCGGGACGTCCATGACGGCGCGCAAGTTCATACGCGCAGACACACGATTGGAATCGTACATAGTCTGAATGACTACTTTTTGCGCAATGCATAGTAAATTACAAACAGAAATTACAAACAATCGATACGTCAAGTGGTACACATTTTCTACATTGTCCGTCGTCGCTGTCCGTGCATGATGATACAAAGTCCGTGTAAAACTATACCTGAATTTGAAATTTGATCCCTACTAGATGCGGTTCTTGCTCAGTTGCTCCTGTACGAGGATGACCTTTTCCGTGCCTTGGACCACAAAGTAGCCGCCGGGGTCGAGTGGACACTCGGTCATGCGGGCGAGTTGTGCCTCGGAGCGTCCGGTCAGGATGCACTTGCTACCTCGCAGCATGATGGGCAGACGACCGATGTTCACGTTCGGTCTCCTGACGACGTTCTTGCCGCGGGTGTACTGAATGGTGACGAGGATGGGTGCGCTGTAGGTGATGTCGCGTAGCCGACATTCGTGGGGGGTGATGTTCTTGTCGATAGCGTCCAAATCGGTGCGGTCAGGGAAGCCGACGTGAATGTCGGTGTACTTGAGCCAAAACCTAGGATCGACATCGGAGGTGACCTTGTTGTTGGCCTTGACGATGTTCTTGATGTCGGTGTCGACAAAGTAGTTGAACGAGTCGATGTGCTGCTTGACGAGACCTTTTACCTTTAGGAACGCGGGCATCAAGAGCCATTTGTCCTGTTTGTTGGACCGAGCATAAAGTTGGGTAACTAGACGCGATCTGGAAGGGCGCACCTCGACGTTCTCGATCGGATCAGAGAGACCCAAACCGCGCCAGTTTGTGCTGTTCAAATGCTGCCATTCCTCGTTGTCGGGCTCGACGGTCATATGAGGTTAGTGTTGATGGTGGCGCTAGTACAAGGCATGTGGTGGCACAGCTCAATTCCGCCGAGTCACTTGTAAGAATTTGACCCGTCTTGAGCTCTACAGCGGTCAACTTGACCCGGGGCTGAGCTTGAAGTGTTGGATGCATCTGCGTTCTTCTGCGGTGGGAGACCGTGGGACCACCTGTCTGAGTTGTCGCTGGACAGCTTTGGAGGAGTCTACAGAGGCAACAATGACCTGTCACACAGTGGTGCTGCTCGAAGGAAGTTGGATCGGAAGGGGATGAAGAGGTCGCGGTACTGCTGATTGGGCAAGGAATATACTGCTGACATAAGACGTGCAGGTGGTGTTGACGGAATAAAAGAGGAG
>JBBPPD010000272.1:0-12593 GCA_038091795.1 Leccinum olivaceoglutinosum | reverse complement strand
CCTCCACCGATTGTGCATCAGGCTAATAGGGACATTACATGAACAAGGAAGAAAATTAGGACATTCGTGACTACTCACAGATGAAACAACTTGAACAGCGCCCTGGTTGTCCACGTTTGCGGATCGGGCATCTGCATGAGGACTGATACTATCGTCGTGACCCAGATCAGCAGCAGTGCTACGACGTTTCTTCCGCTGGTAAACCTCTCTCGCCTTTCCCAAAGCATCGGCTAGTCGTTTTCTGCCCTTGGTGCATAGCTTCTCGTGTTTTGTGAGCGCTCCAGCACTCTGGAGTTTGCGGCCACAAATGCATGTGTGGGAGAGCACGGGAATCATATGGGCATACAGTGCCAGTCCGAGTTGGCGGAGAACAGTACCTACACTATATTGAGCTCTTGTGGGAAGAAATATGTACGACCAAAGCTGTCACCTCATAGAAGTCCCACGGGCTTCTTCAAGGGACTTCATGCTCAGGGGCATGACCACCGCCAATAACCCATGAAGCACCCCTATCTCTTCCCCAACACCAAGGTGGTAGTCCGGTCCCAACGGGAGCAATGAAAACACGCCTGAGATTATCAACGGAAGCATCCGGCGTCTGACGAATACGCCCAATGATTCGTACACACTCAGCTGCTGACCTTCCGAGCTCCAGAAATGTAACAGCAAAAGCGAGACTATTCCAAAGCTCCAAGTGAGCAACGTAATGGGATATCGTGTGCCTATCCTCTGAAGCCCACCGGTCGACCGAAAGAAACATGTAAGCGACGTCCTCGCAGCTAGGTTCAGGGATATGAATCGTGAGATTCAAACCGTCAGATGAGGTGGGGCGGAGCGAAGGAGGATAAGGACCAGAGGTATGAGTATGGAGAAAGACAGGTTGATTGGAGGCAAGACTGTAGTCGTGCGTTTCTGAGTGTGAACGAACAGCGAAGAAAATGGTGTTTGAAGCAACGTATCAGCACGCGCACTCGTGACTTGCTCTTGTCGCATCAGGCTTGCCTTTACACGACGGATACTCTATCATGTCTGGAACGAGTCGATACACTGACAACGCAGTAGCCGGAAAATGATGTCCGTCCTCCACCTCCATCGTTAGGCTGAGGCAATGCAATCTTCACGGTGCCAGAAAATAAGTCTGAATGTCATGTTCGTCAGCCTTGTAACATCGGTCTGAGAAACAAAGTGTCCACCCACGCCAGAGGCCAAGATCGCTTCGATCAAACCCTCCCGCAGTTCAATCTCCTCATCATTGTGGCTTTCAGGGCTTTCTCTGCAGTCGACCAGTCCTGTCAGCTGCACTTGGGTCAGCTGGTGGAGGGTACGACGAGAGGAGGTGCACGAACCAATAACCACCCAAGTTCCTGCAGAGGATGCTCGGGGGCTCAAGTTCAGATGACGGACCGTTTATTTGCGGGGGGCATGGTTATCTCGATAGCAGTGAGAAGCAGATAGAGGCCAGAGGTACGGTAGCACTTACGAGGGAACGAAACCAGGAGGGACAGAGAGGGTCGGGGCACAGAGGGAGGTGGATCCAGAGAGAGCGTAGGAACCGGAGACAGGAGGGAGATGGAACAGACTCCAACAGTCTATAACCCCACTGTTAACACGATGGTAACGGGGCGACTGGGACGGACACAAAGTCCGGGAGCCTTCCGAGCGCGACACAAAGTCGGACCGCCCAGAGAAAGATTGGAGCGGCACAAAGCCAACTCGGAGGGGGGGGGGAACCAGGGACCAGGGGGGGTTGAGCGGCACAAAGCCAACTCAGGGACCAGGGGGGGCTTGCGGCGAGTCGTCCGAGTGCTCGCTGTTGAGCGAGGGCACAAGAGGCGGGTGGAACTTGGAGAGCGAGGACCGGGAGAGCAAGGAACTTTTGAGTGAGTTTTGAGGGTAACGAAGAGGTGGTGGTGGTGGAGGAGGAGGTGGTGGTGGTGGTGGTGGTGGTGGATGGAGAGCGAGACACAAATTCGCCAAGTCCACCTGACGCGACTCGTGCATCTGATCAGGTAAGCATAATTATAATATAATATGGCTCGATCGGGAATTCCGTTCAAGTGGTTGTTCCACTCACGTGATTATCGGCACGATCCGACCAAGTCCACTCAACACTAACTCTTTGTTGTGCCGCCGCCATTTCTCCGAGTCCGTCACGGTGACCTCGTTCAACAACGAGCCTTCCTCCCCGGCGCCCTCGCTCAGCAGCGAGCACTCGGACGAATTGCCGCAAGCCCCCCCACCCGGTCCCTGGTTCCCTCGAGTTGGCTTTGTGCCGCTCGTTCCACCCTCAACTCTCTTGTGCCCTTGCTCAACAGCGAGCACTCGGACGACTCGCCGCAAGCCCCCCCTGGTCCCTGAGTTGGCTTTGTGCCGCTCAACCCCACCCCTTGGTCCCTGGTTCCCCCCGAGTTGGCTTTGTGCCGCTCAAATCTTTCTCTGGGCGGTCCGACTTTGTGTCGCGCTCGGAAGGCTCCCGGACTTTGTGTCCGTCCCAGTCGCCCCGTTACCATCGTGTTAACAGTGGGGTTATAGACTGTTGGAGTCTTTTCCATCTCCCTCTCCGTTCCTACGCCCGTTCCTACGCTCTCTCTGGCTCTACCTCCCTCTGTGCCCCGACCCTCTCTATCCCTCCTGGTTTCGTACCCTCGTAAGTGCTGCCGTACCTCTGGCCTCTACCTGCTTCTCACTGCTGTCTAGATAACCATGCCCCCCGCAAATAAATATTTCCGCGTTCAAGTTGAGCCCGATGACTGTAAGTATTCGCTAACATACCGTCTCACCTGCTGACCACGTTTGCTAGCCACCTTTTCTTACTTTGATGCCAAAGTTCTCGCTTGTTCGGGTGACGGCTCGCAAGTATATACGTCGCCGAACATGAATTTTGTTCCGGAGCCGCACAACACCGCCGAAGAGCTTCGTGCTCGCGCTGATGGTCGGTACGGCCCCGCGGACTGCTTTCAATGGCCGCAGATGTATGCCATTCAGGCCCGGCAGGCCATCTGCATCCCCCGCAAGGAATGTCATCCCCACCCGGATCCTCTTTCTTGGGCATGGTTTACGCCAACGCGCAAGGATTTCGTCGACGACGGGAGGACGAATGTCGACTATGGCTACCTGAAACGCGACCAGTTCCAGGATCTCAATGCGCTCTATGACCTGGTGTACAAGCGCTATAAGCCGTGGAAGGACGCACGGGGCGACAAGGAAGAGGCAGCAGGTCCATTGCTTGGGGTGCTCGAGCACACTCTTAGGGTGCTTGCGATGGAACCCTTGCGGTTTTTCGAGGTGGTCGCCATGGTTGCGCAAGCGCAACGACTTTTCCTTGACATCTATGCCTTCATGGATTTTGTCCAGGTTGCAGCGCCTCGAATCAACAATCCCTCCCAGGTTCCCCAGCCTCTTCGTGCCGACTGGATGGGGTGCTTCACTGTGGATGAGAACACCCTCCGCCAAATGTATCTCGCAGGAGTACCCGTCTGGTATGAGCGCAACAACTTAACGATCACGAGCAAGACCATCATCAAGGAGTTGGTCTCCTACAAGTTCCCCGACGACATCATCAGATCCCACTTCATTCAGCAGGGTCTCACGAACCCGTTCAAGCCCATTTTCAATGGTGAGGGAGGTCGCGAGCGACATATCCAGACACGTATTGCGTACGTCTGCCAATCATTGTCGGTTGCACCCCAGGCGGAGTCTAGCGTGGGCAAGGCTCCAACTCAATGCAAGCAAAGAAAAGCCGAAGCAAGAGGGGAGTCCAGCGGCGGCAAGGGTCCGTATTCAAGACCGACCAATAAAGGGAAGGGAAGAGCAGCAGCCGCCCCTCCGGCCGGTAAGTTCGACCTCTCGCGCTCAGTAGACCTGATTGTTGACATTGTAGTAGCGGGACCCTCCTCGTCCCGTAACAAATGGGAAGACTTGGATGTCGCTGAAATGCCTTCTCCCCTGGTTGTTTGGCAGGGCGCTATGCAGAGGTTGGGCCAACCACGCCTGGGGAACAGGAATCCCTTGGCCGATCCAGGGTACCGATTTCCGGAACCCGCCTTGTTCCTTTCTCCGCAATCCGCCGAGAAACGCCAAAAATATATCGTCAACTGGCTTACCATCCGATGGTTCTGGATAAACCGAGTCAACACCGACCCTCCCTCGACGTTCCCCAAACCTCAGTTCTGGCGAGATGTGCTTAACACCAGCGACTCGGAAGAGAAGACAGACAAAGTCGCCACGGGAAGCACGGCAAGAAAGTCCAACGCCATTCAAATTGTCGGCGAAGAGTGCAAAATCATCATGCAAGACAAGGGGACCAACCATCTCGTTTGGCGGGACCAACTTTACACAGCCGAGTCATTCCTCAACCCTCCTCCGCGCATCGTTCGCTGCATCCTCTGGGAGATCTTCGAGCTCTCGTTCGCGTTCGAACTCCGTGCTCTCGACCAGGTTCTCCTTCCTCATATTTGGAAAAACCATTCCCGGGACCGCAGTGCGCATTTGGACGGATTGTACCCGACCGTCGCTGGGAAACGTCTTTGGGAACAGGATGTGCCGAGACGCTGGGGCAACCTCGGATTGACGGACGCTGTCGAGGATAACCGCGACTTTTTAATGCGGTGGTGCCTCCTCTTGAGTACTTGGCCGGATTCCCCTCCGGCGTTGGGAGGTCGACCAAAAGTCGGGGCCACTGCCCAGGAAATCCAGGCGCATGAATCCGACCTGATGGCACGGGCATGTTTTTTTTATGTCCAGACTTTCTTCGCTCAGTTCGGCAGGCCCCCCATAGTCCCTCACCGATTCCCGGCTGAATGTATGCCATGACGCCCTTCTTACTACGTTTTACATATCACTTCCGAAACGACGCACATGTAATAGTAGATATATTCACGGACAATGTATAGTTTACAGTTTACGCAGATGCTTATGGGTTCGAGTCTGACATGCGACATTCCGTTTCTAATACTTTGTCTACAGCTGGGCACACTACAACCGTCTTGCCTCCGATCAACTGGGTTCAAGCCTAGAAAATTCTCGCTCTCGGATCTCTCGTGAGTCTTTCTGTCGTTTTGCCCGTCATCGTGCTTAATATATGTTGTCCAGTCTACAATACCCGTGAGTCAGGTCTGGCAAGACTCTTGCGTTGACCCTCCGGCCTGAGCAAACATAGTGCATGTCATGTCAGTGCGTGCTCTCCTACCCGTTCATTCCTCTTAGTCTGATATCTCATCTTGACGCTGCAGGTTTGGAGATCCGCGCACTAACGCACTTTTTTTTTCAGACTGATAAGGTTCTCAACGAGCGAATCTCACGGCCAATTTGTACTTATACATTCCTTACACCGTGACCGCTCCGTAAGCGAATTTCTCGCGGTCGCTGTCAATCCTCCCGCTAACGAATTTCCCACTTCCTAGCCCTAGAGCATATAAGGAGATGCAAAGATACGTTCTCTGCATTCCATCCCTTCTCCTCATACTCATACTACTCTTCCACTTGGAACTCTTTTCATCTCAATGGCCAATCACAGCCTAAGTGGAAGCCCTGCACCAGAGCGGCGTAGGAGGGCCAACAGTGGTAATGCATTGGAGCTTGGCCCAAGGAAGCGCCCGTAAGGTATCTCTCTCTATGGACATCAAAATTTTACTCAATTCCTCCTCAGCACCACGCAAGATCCCTTGGTTCATCACGGTCGACATTTCGGCCGCGCAGTACATACATTTTGCAATTTACAGACACTGATATCAAACGGGCTCGTGTCCATGGGTGACGGCGCTGATGACCATCCAGAGGAAATGTCCGAGCAGTAAGTGCATGCGAAGCCGATTCAGCTCCTACCTGACCAAGTACTGTCTTGCAGAGACCGAAGAGAGTATGCTGTTTTCAAAGCACTCTTGAAAATGGTACCAGGCTTGGAAGGTCGTCTTGTGGACGCTTCCGAAGAAGGTGTCATTCACATTGCTGATCTGGTGAGGCTATCCCGGCCACCCTAGTAGAACATCAATTTTCTACGACTGACAAAACCTATTCTTAGATTCAGAAAGGCGCCAACGGAGCCAGAGCTGACGACACAAAAGGGATGAAGAGCGCAATCATCGACTGGATTACGCCGAAAGGGCAAACACTCAATCCTCACATTCCGCGCAATGTGAAGTCCGGGCGGGGATTTAACCATGAGAGGACCGGCGCATTGCTTTGCCCTGCCGACCTCGACTGGAACAATCTCGAGTAAGTCATCCCATATTGTCCATCCCGTCACTAATCACTCCTGGCCACAGCATTAGACAAAAACTCATCTCCGGTCAGATGCAGGTCTCTGGGGACCAATGGCCAATTTTTATATATGCCAATTATACGTATGACGCAGAAGATCCGTGGAATGGCCTTCTACGGAGCGGCATTCTGGTAATGGTCAGTCGGAAGTTAGTGCGCTATATGTAAATAATAATGTTTTTACAGGCATTCAAGCACATCTTCACGTCTCCCAGCTCGGTCGATCAAGAGCCAAAGGCAACACGATCTGGCAATGCGAGGATTCATGGCATGCGCTTTGTCACCAAAGCTTCCATTGCATACGTCGCCACACAGGTAAATAGCATGTTTCGATTCAAGATACAGGCTAACTTTAAATACAGGCTCGATTCGCATTGACTTCGGCGCAAGTGTTTTCACGAACGGATCTACTGACCGACTCAGAGCGCTTCTACAATAGCACCTTGGAGCTACTGGAGGATCCGGAAGAACACGAAGAGGTTGATGCGCTATTGACTTGGTGGAATCGGTGAGCAAGACCGACCTCCTTATCCTCCGAGTCCATCTCTGACATGCGGTTCGCACATCACAACAGCCAAGTGTTTCCGCTCTATACAGAGACAGAGCGTGCCCCAAGTAAAAATAGCGCACTCGCCAGAATTCGTATGAAGCGTGCAGAAAGGCGATCGATTTCGTAGCGTAGTATAATTTGTTCAATTGCTTTCGTGTGAATGGTTCAATGAGAATCAAAATTTTTCTATCTATCAAGTACAAAGCTCGGCAGTAACGAAAATGAGTGATGACATTGTGCCAAATGCTGCTAGATATAACAGGAGGGAAAACAAGATCAATTGTGTCCATTTGAAGGGAAAGGTCACCATTGACAAAGTTGTATACGTCAGACAAAATTGGTGATAGCACCGGAACTGTGGGAATTATTATAGAATGTGCAATGGATGGATGTGAAGGTCAGGTGCAAAGTTCTGGATTTGCTTACCTTTGATGAATAAATTGAGAGCTATTTCAGAAGTTTCAGAGTGGCATTGCATGCTATCTGGGGATCACAACAATCGAGCTTGCAGCTCTTACCATTGAGAGCATTGTACTGTGTATTGCTAGATGTAACAGGAGGGAATACAAGATCAATTGTGTCCATTTGACAGGAATGCTAATGAGTTACTGGTGGGGGGACAAAGGGTGGAAAATGGTCATCGGGAATGTCTGCATTAGAGTAGCTTGCCACAAACAGATGCCTGGATGTCAAGCGACCAGAAATTGCACCCTGCACTATAGATGTGGTAACACATCAACTGCATACCAATTAAGTACTGTGATCATTGATGGCCTCTGTTATAAAAAAGTTGAATGATGAAATACACTGAACTGGAGGTCCACCATGACACTGAATTTCAATGCTATCATCCATGCCTAGGATAATCATTGATGGCCTCTGTTATCAAAAAGTTGAATGATGAAATAACTGAACTGAAGGTCCACCATGACACTGAATTTCAATGGTATCATCCATGCCTAGGATAATCATTGATGGCCTCTGTTATCAAAACGTTGAATGATGAAATACACTGAACTGGAGGTCCACCATGACACTGAATTCCTCTGTTAGTATCAGAAAGTTGAATGATGAAATAACTGAACTGAAGGTCCACCATGACACTAAATTTCAATGGTATCATCCATGTCCAGGATAATCATGAATGGCCACTGTTATCAAAAAGTTGAATGATGAAATACACTGAACTGGAGGTCCACCATGACATTGAATTTCAATGGTATCATCCAAGCCTAGGATAATGATGAGATTATATTGATGGTCACACATATCCAGATGGTCAAAGTGGTCATGTAAATATTTGTTACTCAGAGAATCATGTATGAAATGCCACCCAAATTATCTAATAGCATCTCGTTTGGAATACCATTCAGATTGTGATGATGTACATTACTGTTCAGATAAAGACAAACAAGCCTTTATATATCTATTTCTATTACTCATTGGTTTCCTGATGCGGTCATGCATGCGAGCGGACTGCCGAAGAACCTGTGGGGAGAGGCATTAGCGCATGCCATTTGGGTCAAGAACTGCACAGCGTCTCGCGTGCTCGATGGCAAGACGCCGCACAAGCTGCTGACCGGGAAGAAGCCTAATTTACAAAACTTGCCGGAATGGGGAACGCGCGTGTGGATTCACGACGACTCCGGTTCGAAGCTCAACGCGCGGGTCGCTGGATGGGCTATGACACGGAAAGCAGCGCTCACCGCGTCTATGACGAGAAGAGACGCACCATACTCGTCGAACGAAATGTTTCGTTCGCAAAGCGCGGGACCGACGACTCCGAGTCTGACTCTGGGCCACATAAGCCGCAGATCGACGGGGAGAAAGGAGCTGTGAGGAACGATCAGCGTCTTAAACGTGAAGGAGACGGCGCAAAGAAGGACTCACCAAAGATCTACCCAGCCGATCTCAAACCCCCACCGCCAAACGAGATGCCCGCTATCAACGAAACAAAACCGTCAGCGCCTGTTGTCGAACTGCGACGATTGGCTTGTCTACGAGGTAACTCACCTTACATCAATATGCTGACCAGTGGCCAAGGGACGCACGACGGTCGTGAAGGTGATCCTGCCTTGCCGCGTGGAGTCCAAGCTGTGGCTCTTGAGGGCCGACGTGAGAACGAGGGGGAGAGCGCGGCGGCCACAGAAGCTGGTGTGGCAGGTGATGGATGGGAAGATGAAGATATCGCTTATGCGATGTATGCGGGAGTTTCTGAGGCTGAAGCGCTCGAACCGCGCACTATCGATGAGGCTCGGAAACGGTCGGATTGGGCGCGCTGGGACGAAGCAATCAATGCAGAACGCAAAGCCCTCAGCGACGCACACACCTGGGACGTCGTACCAAGACCGCCGAAAGGGACGAACGTCATCGACTGCAAATGGGTCTTCAAAATAAAGAAGAATGCAGCCAGCGAAATCGACAAATACAAAGCCCGTCTCGTCGCCCGCGGTTTCACCCAAGTACACGGTGTCGACTACTATGAAACATACGCCCCGGTCGCTCGCCTCTCGTCCCTCTGCCTTATCCTCGCCATCGCTGCCCGATACAACTGGGATATCGACGTCTTCGATTTCCACTCGGCGTTCCTCAACGGCAAACTCAATGACAACGAAGTAATCTACATGCCAGGAATTGCCCTCCGGCTCGGATAAAGGAGGCAGAGACTTCGTCGCTCGCCTCCGCGTCGCCCTCTACGGTTCAAAGCAAGGTGCGCTGAAATGGTACCAGCGGCTATGCAAAGAACTCAAGGAACTCGGCTTCAACCGAACGGAAGCGGATTCAAGGGGAGTATTCGTGGCCAAGATTGGCACGGACATGCTAATCCTTGCATCACACGTCGACGACTGCACCGTTACCGGGTCGTCAAAGGAGCTCGTCAGGGAGTTCAAGGCCAAGATCGGATCGCGATTCAAGATCACGGACCTCGGGCCTATCAGCTGGCTTCTCGGAATGATGGTAGCGCGCGATCGTGACGCGCGCACCATCTCCATCTCTCAACAGTCGTATGTTGAGGCGATACTCACCAAATATAACTTTGCCGACCAGAAACCACTCTCCATTCCCATGGACCCTAACATCCAGCTGTCGAGGTCACAATCCCCAACGTCTGTCGCTGACGTCGCAACAATGCGACAGGTTCCGTTTAGGGCAGCACTCGGTTCACTAATGTACCTTGCTGTTGGTACACGGCTGGATATTGCATTCGCCGTATCGACGATCGCTCAATTCACGGAGAACCCCGGATTACCGCACTGGGAAGCACTCAAACGAGTCTATCGCTACCTGATTGGCACGAAACAGTGGTCGCTGACTTACGGAACTGAGAGAAAGAGCCTCGAGGGCTACGCCGACGCAGATGGTGCATCACAGGAACACCGGCATGCCATATCGGGATACGCGTTCCTCATTGATGGAGGAGCGATCTCGTGGAGCTCGCGCAAATAGGAGCTCGTCACGCTCTCAACGACTCCTGAAGCCGAGTATGTCGTGTCTACCCATGCTGCAAAGGAAGCCTTATGGCTTCGTCGTCTCATCGGCGAAGTCTTCCAACCACTCCGGAACCCGATCACACTCTACAACGACAATCAGTCCGCTATCGCGCTCACCAAAGACGGTAATTATCACGCACGTACTAAACACATTGATATTAGATACCATTTCATTCGTTTTTCTGTTTCAAAAGGTTCTATTCGTTTACTATACTGCCCTACTGATGATATGGTAGCTGATACCCTTACCAAAGCTCTCCCTTCTGTCAAGGCGAAGCACTTTGCATCCGAACTCGGACTCCGTGCCGCGTGAGGGGGAGTGTTGGAGTTCAATCGTCTAGATCCGTATTTAGTAGCTTACCTAACATGTTCATTATTTCCCGTTCGTACGTAGCATACAACCTCAGTCGACTACCACGTCAACTGAGGTAAGATACTATCTTTTATACACTCGTTACACTTTTACTTACCTACTGTAGACTTATTATCTTCTACAGGTATTATAGTCGACTACCACGTCAACTGAGATTTATTATCTTCTACACTATATGCCTTGTCAAAGTTGCCGGTTTCAGTGATGGTTTGGCCCATTACTTGGAGCCGACAGAGGAGGGTTGCTATATTGACAAGTGCACATCACAAGGAGGTTATATATACAATGTAAGCTATGACATTCCAAGATTTGAGGTCACAGCAGTGTTTGTTGGTCTTGCAGGGACCTGGTTGCAAAATTGTTCTATCTTTGCTTCTCTGGAAGCTCATACTGATCAAACATTTCCTTCATAGCCAACTTCACCTTCTTGGATATGTGACAATGTCAATGGCTTGTACTTTAGAAAGAATGCTCCAGGAGAAACAGTATGCCTATAAGGAAATGAAATTATTTGTTCTGTTTGTTTGTTTCAAAAGACATTTAGAAAATCAACTCTAGAGAAATCAATGTTGTTTCAAAGGATTTGCTTCCACTGAGGTATCCCCAGAGAGCTTTGTCAATGGCTTAGATATGTACTGAACTGACTGTATGACATGCCAATACATACAGTCCTTTGCTGAAACAAATTTATTGGTATGCCTACAAAGGAATGAAATCATTTGTTTTGTTTTATTTGTTTCAAAAGACATTTAGAGAAAAGAAACTCTATATATATCAATGTTGTTTAAAAGGATTTGCTTCCACTGTGCACTCATATATATTGTGATGTAATTAAGACAATTCCTCTTACTGAATCCAAGTGAAATTTGACAAACCTTGAGATCAACAAAACCAGACTGATGAAGTTAGTAAATCTGTGGTCCCTTCTTCTTACTGAATCCAAGTGACAAGTGACAAAACTTGAGACCAAAGAAAAACATACTTTGTCCTAGAGGTAGTATTAACCATATACAATTCAGATACATTAAACAAGCAAAACAATTGTGTGGGGCAAGCCTGGGGTCAACTATAGAGACATTCTTATTATGTTTTTGTAACCTCTTGGGGTTGATTCATAGATTTGCTTGTACTTTGCTATGCATTTTTACCATGTGTTTGCTTACAAATCTGTGCATGTTGGACATGTGCAGAAATGTGCAGATAAACAAGTATGCAGGTCCTCCCTGCTGCTATCTGGGCATGATTGCAGGTTGATTTTTAGTTTCATGAAATTATATTTTCATGTACTGTAACTGGTATACTTGCTCCAGCAATGCACTTTATGAGCTGGAGTGATGTTCCGGCTTGTTTGACAGTCCCTCTAAGTAAGTGTCCCATTCAAGCCCTTGCTGATCCCATCTCAGCATCATCATGTCAAGCAGCAAGTTCAGTACATATATGAATGTAATGTAATGTTATTTTAGCATATCAGACAGTCAGTTCAGTACATATTTGAGTGCTGAGCTAGCTCGGCATCACTGAACATCGTAATTCAGTTTTGTGAAATCTTCCTACTACACACTAAGTAATAAACTTGTTTCGGCACAGAACTATAGACTGTGTGTAATGTAATGTTGTCTCGACATGTCAGATTCTCAGTCAGTACAGTACACATTGAATCCTTGCCAAAGCTATCTCGGAATAACAGCAACTTGTAATTTAGTTTTGTGAAATCTCTCTACTATACACTTGAAGTAATAGATTTGTTTCAGCCAAGGACTGTATGTAATGGAATATTGTTTCAGAATATTAGTCTAAATCTCATTCAGTTCAGTACATATAAAAGCCCTTGCCGAAGCTATCTTGGCATAACTGCACATTGTAATTTTGTTTTGTGAAATCTCCCTACTGTACACTCTAAGCAATAAACTTGTTTTGGCAA
>JBBPPD010000271.1:0-12599 GCA_038091795.1 Leccinum olivaceoglutinosum | reverse complement strand
GCGGCTGCGTATAATGCAGCAGGGGCAGGCCATCACTTGCTCAGCTCGAGGCACCCCCTTTCGACCTGGGTGAAATTCCGCCAGAAATTACTGCCACGCATGCCACGTCAGGTGGCGTCGCGGACCTCGAAAATACTTTATAGGTGGATGGTGTTGGCAAATCCCATGGCAGTGCTGCTGGTCCTCCTAATCAAGGCGGCGCAGACTCCCCGCCACGATGAGATCGTAGCGGCGCACGTTTGCGCCAGTCCCCGACTCCGCAGTGCAACTATGGTGACATTTGTTTAAACTCGTGGTTTCGATGCAATTTGTACACACGACTGCTACTCGTACAACGAAGATTCGGCAGACTGAAGGAAAGCAGTGGTGTGAAAGTGATTGGCGATGTTGCCGGCATTGAACGCGAGCTGTCCCGTCTTTGGATCCCGGACTTCAGCTAATCTCTGAGTACTCCACGACGCTGAACTTTTCTCCCCGGCGGGCCACGACGCCGACTGATTCAGTAGGTGATGTCTTTGGTACGACCTTAGCAGCGCAATCGGCTTGACGAGCAATGCAATAGCCGAGGAAGACGGGATCAGCAACCTTGACAAGACAGTTGCCGATACAATAAGCATGAACGCATTGGACGCCGCGGGCAGTCAGGTCAGAGAGGACAGTACGAGATTTGTAGGATGAGGATAATGGAAAGCGAGTAGCCGCGTAGAGACCACCGTTCCCATCGGACGCAACAGCGACGCGAGAAGAGTTTTCAACGTGACCCACTTCGAGATGCTGTGGTGAAGTCAGTCGAGAAGCGGATGAAAGTAAGGATGTCGACGACGCACCTCGTCCAGCGTTCCTTTTCCGGCGGGCACATTGCGACACGACGACCGAATTTTTGGATTCGGACGTACTCTTGAGCACCTTCGTAGAGCATGTATTCCAGGTTGCAAGGGGTGCACTCGGGTTACGCCGAAAGATGTGTGGGTTATAGCTCTGATGTAACGTGAGTCGATCGCACCGAATGCAAGAGACGATGGCGCTTACTACAACTTTGACGGTATTTTCGTGACCGACAAGGCTGATCTCGGATGATGACAACAGCGATGAAGACGAATCCCCTGTTGTTGGTAGCGTGAGAGGCTGTGATCAACTAGAATGGCGGTGAGATAAATCATGCAAGAGGGCTCAAGAATAGACCTGAGACGAAAGAACGTGTTGCCAGGCGAATCTACGCGCGCGCAGTCGAATAATGCAACACCAAACATAGGGTTGAAACTTGAAACACCCACACATCTTACTCGTTTGTCTGTGTACAGTGCGCGCCGGATGCGTGCCCGCCCATTCCCTTGTTCCGTTGTCTGTGGTAGTTGTTTTGTATAGTTTCACTGTACATCGTAGCACGGAGATTGGCTATTGTTCGGGGTCCAAAATTCATTATTTCGACTTGTTCCTAGGCGACTAGCAAATTTCTTTCTCTGCCCAGCGCTCAGCTACATTGTAACTTGTCAAATGGAAGCTGTGGATAATACCGAGTGGCATGGGCATTCAAATAGCGGGCAATATAGCTGGTGGAACACAAGATTTTCTACTCCCGGTCTCCGCAAAGTCTATCAGCTTGCTACTGCCAGTGCTTTTCGAAGAATGCCTAAGGAACGTCCCGAGTCCAATCCCGTTCGCCTCAGGTTTCGCTGCACGCCGCAAACCCCCTATCGTCCATCTATAAGAGAATACAAGGATGTAAGTCGGTCTGGCCACCACGTGCACGATTCAATACTGATTCACTGGAGCAAAGGATGTACCTATCCGCCGAATCTGTTTTGCCCTGGACTCTCCCTTGACGAATAGGAAGGATATTTCGAAACTTACGGAACATCATGTCGACGTAAGTTGCTTCGTTTCTTCAATGGCAGAATCCAAAAATCCAAGGTGTATCTCATGCAGCAGATTCCTATTATGCGACAAGTGTTCCCTTTATCCACACGGCGGAATCCTTCCACTGTGGTCGAGGAATCTGTCGTCGCACCGGATTCAAGTTCTATGCTACGCCGCAAGTCCTGCCCTTCTACCCAAGCTGCTGGCCGAGACGATATCATCGCCACCAACACACAATGTTCTCAGCAAACTCCGAGTGACACTCAAGTTATATCTGTTTCTCCCATCCTTCATGGTTCTGCCCCCGGCCCACCTGGCCCTCAGCATACTGGCCAAGTGAATATCCGCACTGATAACAGTCCTTCACACCCTAGTGAGGATCGCTCGGACGCATCATCTCTCCCACCAACCCCTTCGACCACACCGATTGCACTACAGATTAATGAGGATCGCTCGGATGCTCCACCTCTCCTTATCTCTGTTCCGCCAGCCCCCTTAACCGTACCGAGTGCACCACAGGCCAGCCTTGCGCTCTCAGAAAACGGTCCTCCATTCTCGGATGCTGCCGTGTCCATCTCCACGTCCCATGGATTTGTACCAAGTCGGGTGTCACTCAAGATCCGAGGTGTCGACCATCACTTTGTAGTCTTTAATTCAGCTGGGGACAAACGACTTCAATCTCCTGCCCCCGAGCTATTTTCTCGTCCTGGAGATGTTTATTTACATCAGCAGGGTCCAATATCCCAATTGTGGGTGAGGGAGACAAGCGGCTGGGTCCCTGGCAAGAGTGCACACCGACATCCGCTACTTGAAGACCACCGATTGCATTATGTGTCGCCTGGTCAACCGCGGTGGGTTCACAAGAAAACATTGACTACATATAAAGGACGGGAGAAAAGGAGGGATTAGTCGAGCTATCGATGTCATAGAAAGTGTAGCTTGATCCATGGCGCAGGCCGCCTGGTTACCAAGCACTCTCGAGTATTCATGTTCTGACTCGTGGAAACCGAAACCGGTGTATATACTATGTACGCATACTATGTGATGATATCCGCGAGTTGAAAGGATGTGCCAGAGGATGACCAAGTGAGCGATGACGTTGCGCATGAGCGCGCACACGCCAAGTAACAGTCATGCATGGCAAGATACTTTTTGTCGCCTCCCCGACGACGAATTCTTCAGGAACATCGCAGCAAAGTCGCTCGCTGGCCAACAGTCCTCATACTGACTTAGTAACGGAAATTTGAGTTTGGCCTACAAGAAAATGTTACGAGGACTAATGGAAGGCATGCAAACCTTACGCACGGAAACATTCACTGCGAGTAGAGCCTCTTCTAATTGTTCATTGTATGATTTTGTGACATCGCAAAATTTTCTGCACAATGCCTGAACTTCTTTCTAAAGTAAGCCGAGTGTTAGCGGCCTCCAAGTCAGTAAATTTGAACTTCAGGAGAATAAATAAATTACCTGCACATTTCTATACGTTGCGTGATCCCATTCCAGTGTTCCCTTCAGAGAGTAACCTCCAGTCCCTGGCTTGGACAGTTGTCCCGCTGGACGGGGGATCAAATGTTCTTGCTGGCCCAAAGCTTGTCGTGCCAGTGGCTCACATAAATTTTCAGGTTGTTGGCAAGATGCGGGTTGTTCGTATCGAGCATCCACTTGAGTTTCCTACATCAAACTTTGTTAGATCGTAATAATACCCAGAAGGTGCCTGAAGATACATCATTGACATGACCCCTGTCAGTCGTCTGAAATATTCGGCGTACGGTCAACTGCACAGGACCCGGATACTCTTTCGTGAACAATAGTCGGTTTGTAAGCGGGAAGGTGAAATTATGGAGACGAGCTCCTGCAAAGTGGCTTTCCCCCATCAACGGCCCGGGGTTAAGTTGCATCAGACTTCAGCGCTCAGCTTCAACCCAAACAATCGACGATCGCGCAACGGAACAAAGAAATTACATAATCGTAGCGGCGCTCTTGCGCCAAGTCCCCGACTCTTGGGAATATGTAACCAATTTCGTAATAACACGCCAATGATAGTTACTTGGTGTACATATCCTTCGAGTCAGCATAGTCGCCAGGACCCAGGTTGTTCCGCAGCCTGTATCTTGCCTGTATCTTGATCAACAACTCCGAAAACGCCTTGTGCGTGTACGCACACGTCAACGAGTCTTCCACCGCCCGGAGATTGTCCATGTACAGATTAACCACCAAGCTTGCAAATTCGTGCACAAACTGCACGCGTTGGTTGTCCCGCGCGTCCGTACCTGAAGCGAATCGTTGTATTGGTTTACGAGTCCCAGCGAATGCTCATACCTAGAAAAAATTATTAAAGGCACGCCGGTCGGGTCAGGAGCGCAACGGAGGCAAGCAGCAAACCAAACACACCTTGGGCCACCATCCTCCGAGTCTGCGCCTCGTTCCGAGACTCGGTGACGAGCCACTCGATTCCCTGATTATGCTCTACCAGACCCAACGTCTGCCCATAGTATGTCAGCATCATTCAATCCATCAATGCTACGGTGTACGGATACACCCGCTCTTGATGTCCTTGTCCATATTCGTGATCACTGGCATATGTGGCCCCTGAAAGTCCAACCACAGGTTCCAGACCTCCCTGATCATCTGCGGATCAATATTAACTGCGAGCCAGAACCCGTCCCACGGATCCGATCTCGAACACAAGTCCGTTCACGGACATGTCTCGTCGGTTGATGTCGTACAGCTACGTGTCAAAGACCGGTCAAGCTTCTTGCGGAACGCGGTCGATTCGAACTGCAGCTTTTGATCCTCTGCATATAATTCCTTGAACCTTGTCCGAGCACGTCTTCACACGTTTCATGTAGGTCACGAATTCATCGATTTGTCGAGCCCCGCATCTGATACATGTCATTGCGATGTTTGAACTGGCAACGAGGCGTCAGCTAGCACGGTTCGAGAGAAGTGACTGTGCGCCTTATTGTGTAGACGTTTGATGTGCTCCTTGATAGAGTCGATGAGTAGGAGTGATCGGGATCGTTAGCACGCCGAGTAAGCTCAAGGTACTAAGAAACGACGACGGCTGCTACCTTTGGTCGAATCGAATGAAATCCGTGCGAGTAGATTTGAAGTGAGGAGCGGTGCACAGTGTTATGTAATCATAGCGGAGCACGATTTGTACAAGTACATCATCAAGTAATCAATTCCCACGTCAGAATTGCTTTGCAGAGAGCGGCACGTTTCTGGCTGTGGAAGCGGGTGAAACAAGACGGGAAATTTTTGAGACAACCCACATGGTTCAAGAAATACGAGCAGAGAGCGGCACGTTTCTGGCTGAGTCGGGATTTAGGGGATTGATAATTAATTCATCCCGCAAGAATCCGCAATTACATAATTGTAGCTGAGTCAACCCGCAAGAATCCACAATTATATATATAATTGTAGCTGAGTCAGCGGGGGTATACGGTGGGATTGATCAAGGATTGATTGTACGGTGCCTGGCCGATCGTGCACGACAAAACCCTCCCCACTATCGTGGGAGTCGGGGATCCGAGGCTCGCCTCGGCGAGGGACTCCAACCGCCTCTTTGCCTTGTCTGGAGACGGCGACATTCACTGTCGCTCTCACTCTGGGACACTACTTACGGCACATCAACAAATTAGGACGTCATCCACCACTCCCACGACATGAAGTCCACGGCCATCTCGCTATGACATTGCGACCGCTGGAGACAAGGCAATCACGCTACGGAATCTTTGTGACATCCTTCCCTCACCCTGCCGCGATGATGTGAGTAATGCTACTCGTGCGAGATCACGTCCTTGTCAATTGTTCTTAGCTGGTCCAGGTGCGCTTGAAGCGAGAAATCCGGTGCCTGAAGGTCGAAAAAAATGATCTTGAAGACATTTCTGTCTCTACGTGCACGAGACTCCCGTCAAAGTACGCTCATTAGCTACATGGCTCTGCTGCGCTGATATTCGTTTCCTCAAGAGAACGAGATGGCGAATATCGAGAAAACTGTTCTGGAACAACGTGGCCAGCTTGCTACATCCAAGGAGGAAAAGACAAGCCTCAATGAAACAATCAAGTCCCTTCGTGCGCAGAATGAATCTTCAAGTGCGTTTGAGCAGCCTTCAAATCCACTTCGTTGACAGTTTATTAGATCGCAAAATCACTCATTTCGAGGAATCGGATAAAGAACGCCGCAGCGCGCTGGTAGCATCTCAATGCTCAGTCGATCGATTGACCCGCACCATCGGGGCACTACGCGCTGATGTCGATCGACCCGAAAAGAACTCAGGTGCGTTTTGAGCCATCTCGACTGACGGTCATCTGACCCGTTTTTAGAGTTCATTGCTCCCAAAATAAACGACCTCGAGCTTACCATCCAAGAACTCGGTAATCAATTCACAACATGCAGATGTACCTCCATGTATACGACAAGAAGCATGAGTGCGAAACGTTGTACACCAACAGTTGAATATATGACGTTGCACAGCATCTTGTGAACGCGATGACTGAACCAACTAGTCATTTATTGGCTGAAAGGTGAGCTTGTGCGTCTTGTCCAGGAAATTCTATTATATTAAATTCCAACCCTCAGAATCCACCCACCGATGCGTATCAAGGCTGAAGGAGATCGGAGACCGGGCATCAAGTTCCAAGAAACATGACGAGGCTCTTTCAGCTTACTCCATGGTCTTGTCGCTCACTCCATCGCCTCCGGAAGGCGTGCTGATGGGATGGGCGAGAATGGCGCTCATTCATCGCTCAGCGAGTGACGCATTGGGTACCGTGAAAAAGGTTTGATTGATTTGGTCGGTGAGAATTGCATGATAATCATCGTTTCATTCAGTTCAAACTTCCCCCGTCTCGTGTTTATCTGGCGGTCTGCAAGGTAATGATCGTCTCATAGAGGCGGTCGAATGTTTCCAAACGATGAAAAATGAGGTATCGGAGGAGGAAAGCACCGACGGCAACGGGAACTCGGTAAGTCATCGAAGATCTCTCTGGATTTTCGACAAAGTTGTAGCGGAACACTGGAAACAGGGGGTTACGCAGCGATGGATGCAAAGAAGCATGATGCGGCTATCGGATCCTGCTCAATCGCACTCTCACTTCACCCAACGAATATCAACGACATTGGGCTGAAATGCTGCAAGGTGCGAGTGGGATTATGGGAGAATGAACTCATAAACACCATCCAGGTATAAATTTATCCGCGCGGCATCCCGAGTTGACGGCGCTGACTGCACAATCAGATCACTGAACGCGATGTTGTCGAGGATGGAGAAATCACCTGACCCACAAGCTCGGGTAAGTTGTTCTCATTCATGTTAAGCAGACGAGCTGATTTTGCGGCGATAGACATGCGGCGTTGTTATCTCGACACCGCACTAATCCATTGGCAGCCAGGGCTGACCAGGGTGCGCGAGAAGTTGTACTTGGCTTCGAGTCACGAGACGACGCGGGTAGAAGATATCGCATATTGTCTGTTCGGTATCTTTGATGCCTCACTCCAGGTCATATATGGGGAGCGCACACGAGCAGTCCGTCGTCTTCTGGAGTGCATCTTGACCCAGTCGGATAACGTCACACTTCTGCCCTGGACTCGGGCTGGAAAATAAGTGGTAATGCCAATAGCCACCTCCCTGCCGACCTCACTGGATCGAGGCCCCTCACGTCCCGCAACCGATCGACGCCACGTAGATGGAGAGGGTGGCCGTGGCATCATTGCAGTCACCCTTGCTTGACCCCCTGCTCGTCGTGCAGTTGTACGAGAGGTTGTATGACCTTCCCCCTCTTTGGATCCATGACTGGTCGACTCCGCCTTCCTGGATTTGTTTTCTCCCTGGCATCCCTCGAAACCTGGATCGGACTCGATCGTTCATGTTGATCATGCCACTACTCCCGTCCTCGGTGACATACACATCGAGACCAACGACGACTTGGTCGGAAAGCACGGCTTGATGCTCATCCACCCCTGGATCAGTCCCCTTCTCGACAAGGATTTCTTCAGCGGGGTTCCTCAGTTTGATCTAGCCATGCGTGTATTATGGCTGGTCGTTCGACTGAAGCAGCCGTTCGGTGCGCTGTTGCTTGCTTCGGAGAGGCAGGGGCTGTATAAACGCGTCGCGACGGACGGTTTTGTCAATGTTCAGATCCGGGCAGAGACAGCGTCGGAGGATTTGATGGACAACGTGCGGATAGTCGACGTTCAATAGTCCGGTGTTGTCGGTTATCCGGAGACGAACTCGGTTGTATTCGCCTCTCGAGACAAGAACGCAGTATTGGCCGTGAACACATCCGCCTGGTTTATCCCGCCTTAAGTAACATCTCGGCCTGATTTTGCATTTGCTGACGTAATATTCTTGTTTCCTTTCCCTTTCGATTTGAAGTAGAAACATACCCACCCGCCTTATGTATCGTCCTCAACGCGCGCGCTGTCACCTGCACGTATCCCCAACAGCACCGAGTCGAGCGTCTCGGCGTGTGCGTTTGGCAACCACGTCCGACGCGTCTTTTTCATCGAGTGCGGAACATTGTTCAACGCCGTGCTGAATGGTCTTGCTGCGGAATAGAGTCTAGACCGAGGGCGGCGCGTTTGAAAAGTTGCAAAACTGCTGCTGGGAGGGTGGACATGGCGAAAGGAAAGAAGATAGGTGCGGTTGCCCAATGCTATGACATTGAGCGTCCGTCTAATCATCATCCAGCGTCTCGTTTCTCTCAAATATCGCCAGACATCCCAGCACCTTCAATCAATCTAGCTTGCGCCCCATACGCCCTGGTTCCCCCGTTCAATTGCACTTTTTCTAGCGCTGTGCCCTCTTCAATTCGGAATAAGCAGTATATTAGCGGTCGAGTCAGCGCAAACCCCGCATTGATCCCGGGATGAAGTTACGCTCTGCTTTACACCTGTATTTCTTCGCCATCAATGTCCAACCACTCACTTTCCCCGTCGTCCGCAAATCCGATCGACGAACGGTTCACCCCATAGCCAGTTAAGGGGGCCGAACCCCGTGTCAACCCCATGCGCTGTTTCGCCGTAAACACCGCGCGAATACTTTTCCCACAGACTCAAGACGAAGCGCGAGGTAAGCGTGGAGATAGGAACATATCCCAGAAGAAACAGCGATACATTTTTCAGCACAGTCGAGGTTAAGAGATATCCAAAGTCAGATGAAGCCGGTGTTGAAGAGACTCCGCATCAGTCAGTGGGCCGCCGGCCCGGCCCATCAGTAATTTTACCCAATGCTCATTTTGGCTATTTACGGCTGTTTACGAGCGCAATCTTGGTTGGACCCACGGTGAACATGTCTTCGTTTATCTGAAATTTGCAACGCACGGTAAGATCCATTGAACAGAATAGCCGGTCACGAAACTGAACCAGAGGGTTTTTAATATCAAAGGATACGCTGCAGCCCTCGATTTAAACATCGACCCCGCTCACAACGATAAAGGGGACTTTCACGAAGCCTTGGAAATCGGATGGGAGGAAATCCGATCGAAAGGGCACGGAGAGAAGAGGGGGAAAGATGATGAAATGACAGGTGCGAATGTATGGACCTCGGGAGATTGTCCAGGGTTCAGGGAAGCTTGCTACTAGCGGGTCAAACTGGTATAAACCTGTTCGCGTTTGCTTTTCACTTTTTTTTCTGGTCACGCTGCAGTTGGCGTCGGAAAAACCTCGTTCTATTTGCCCTCGCACTGGAATTGCCTGAGACAAATTTGATGAAAAGGCGGGTTTGTCTCCTTGACAGTGACGGTCTTTTGAACATTTCCAGTCGCGAAATGTTGCGGCGGTCATGAGAATACGTCATTATCCATTACAGGATGGACACCTTGAAACACGATGAAGGGTCAAATTTCGTGGCCCTAATTTAGTACCCCGTCGATGTTCTGACCTCGAAGCTACGAAAGAGATGAGTTGGGGCACACGGAGTAAAGAGACACCAGGCGCTCGGAACGGGCTTCGATACAGGGGGTATTGGGTCGTCGTCAATGCTGGGGTCCGTTCTGTAATCGCAGTGTCATGTTAGAAACATTACCTACTTGAAAAGTTGAACCTAGATGTATTCTATCTGCCCAGGTCATCAGTCAGAGCCAGGTTTGCGCGTCATAAAAATTGAGCGATACGCCGATACGTCGCTTGAAAACGCGAGGACTAGAATATAATATTAACATTAGAACAGATGTTGGAGATGTGCAGAGGGGATTACTGCAATCGCATACAATGGCAACGATGACCACAATTGCGGCCCCTCCTCAGGGACATGGTGCAGTAAACTTAAACGCCTTGGCAGATAACTTAATCGCTGCTTACGGCGGATGGGATATCTTGTTCATCACCTACGTCGATCTCGTTTAGGTCGACATCGATCAGGTGAGTAAGCTCGAACAGCCTTCTCCGCATTTGATAGCGTTGCGACTAGTTGCGTTCTTAGAGGCTGCAATCCATCTCTCCGCCGGTTTTCCGGCGCTTCAAAAGCTGCGGGCATTTCAAAAAAAGAGCACCGCGTTCCGTCTTTTCCGAGGATGGACTCGGACTTTCCAGGTCAACGTTCCTTAGAATATCATCGTTTCCAATCGATACGACCGTCTCGGCTAACGGCTCAGAAGCATGCGGTAATTAAAAGCTGAAGCAGATACGCCGACCGGAAAGGAGCAGCGGCGCTGATTCTACCCGCGATCCGCAGCCACTTCCGCCTCACAGTCCTCGGCCCCGTTTGTTAGCTGCGCACTCCATCCTTCGGCGGAAATCGAGTCCGTGAGCAACTTGAGAGTAAACGTTCCAGTAATGCCGACGAGAGGCGCGCTGAGCTGCAACGATCGCTCGCAAGAAAGGCACGCCCGCTATGCGGGTAAGTTTGCCAATTGGCAGCGTGGTGAGCGCTGGGTTTGAGGAACTTGGGGGCAATTAGTCCCCGCCATCCTTGGACGCAATCTTCTTAGCGAAAATCAGATCGGGAATATTTCGGAAGGCAGCGCATTAAGTAAGTAAGCCGAATCGAATCTTGGGATTGCGCCGCTGAGATGAGGGCTTTTGAAAAAAAAAAAGACCGCTTGAACGAGAGCATCTGGATCGACGAGCGGCGCTGCGCTTACTTGCGGATCGCGATAAATGGCTCTTTTTTGACGGAACCCTGCGCAGCATTAACAAAAGGGCACGACCTAAGGCATTGCAGCTCCGCATACCGATGATTTCCGAACACCGTTGCGCCCGCAGGTACGCGGTGCTAATCTCTCTGCGAGACGACCGCCCTCCCCTGACAAATAAGCCAATATAATTAGATGAATACTTAATTTGTGTAAAAGGCGCGCGGTGCCGGGTGCGACCTCAGCAGAGCGCTCTCAAAGGACACAGAGTCGCGAACGCTTCCGTTCCCGACCACGGCATCCAGCTTTGCATGCACCGCAGCTTGAGCATCGGGGTGGAGAGCCAGCAACCTTCATCGCAATCCGCGCGGCGAACTTACTCACGGATGGGGTTCCTTTCCCCGGGGTCGTTTTTAATAACCTAGCCGACAGGTAAGGAACGCGGCGCTGATTCTACCCGCGATCCCAACCACTTCCGCCCCGCAGTCCCGTGCCTAGCTTGGCGCGTAGAGCGCGTGGTTGGCTGAGTACTCGATCCTTCGAAGGAAATCGCGTTTGGCGGCAAGGGGAACTTTGCGGTAATGCTGACGAGAGGCACGCTGAACAATAACTCCCGGAAAAGACGCGCTTGCCCTGCAGAGGAAAGCCGTCGCATCTGGCGGTAATTTCTCAGATCAGGAGATATGTGAAGGTTTTGACAAATGACTCGCGGGCCGCTGCGTGTTTGAGAATTTGCATGTTGACCCCTTCTGCTGCGATCTCCGGCAATTCTGTATTCCCCCTACATAGCGCCTACCTGTGTTGGCGCATTACTAGTACAGCGCACGTCACCGCGCATTCAAACCCGTAACCTACCTCCGCCGCGGAAAACATTCCACTCCGAGAAACAATCATTTACGGCGGTGATTCGGCCGCTTCGCTGAGTCCCCTGACAGGTCCTTCCCCCCTTTATCGTACCACTTTTTGTATCTCAAAAAAGCCGTCTGGTAGAGGGAGCCTTGTATGTGCTCCAGGAAAAGGTTACAATCGATCGGAAACCTCGCCGTCTGGGCGGCGTCGCGAAGATTGGCGGAGTCTTCATCGTCATGTGCCTCCATTAGGTCAGCGATGGTAATAAATAGTTGTCTTGAGGCGGTATTGAGTAATGGGGCCATGTTTTCAATCTCGATTTTCGGGTGCAACACCTGTGCAGTGAATAGTTAACGCGATGTAAGAGATTACCGTAAAGCAGACATGCTCACCCCGCGCGCAGCAAGCGGATTCTTCTCGCTAACCTTGAAGTCAAATTCTCCATTGCTCCCCCGAACGAAAACGAAAATTTCCACCAATTGGATGGCGCACCAGACCACATCTCCGACTTTGACCTCGGTTAAAGCCGTGAGTGGCCTATTTAACGGACCGGTGAAATCGGATATGCTGAGAGGTGGTTCCGAAAGGAGGCGATGTTGTCGAGGAAAACTGGGCTTGGAGTCTTTTAAGGCGATTATGAAAGCCGCGTTGATCGAAGGGGCGTTTTGTACCGTCTGACTGAGTTTCCGCTCCATTTCGGGGAGTAATCCGCTGTACCCAGACTCCCCAACCCAGGTGGTGATGGGGCCGCCGAATTTGCCATAACGCGGCTCCAGATCAAGCCGCATGTCCAGCCTAACATTCTGGCTGTCTTT